>CM035797.1:8203683-8408683 GCA_020466265.1 Siphamia tubifer | reverse complement strand
AATGAGAAAATGTTGCCGTTGTTATTATTATGGGCTATTGAGTTATTATTTTACTAGTCTGATCAACATAAAACATATAAAATTGGGCTGAATGCGGAACCTGAAAAAAATTAGTTAGACTTCCCTGCTCTGAAGAAATTAAGTCTGGGAAAATTGTAATTTTTTTTTTTTTTTTTTGCCGCCTCTTGGCCAGGGATCCCTTGAAGAAGAGGTTTTTAATGTCAAAGGGACTTTCCTGGTTAAATAAATAAAAAATAATCTTTTCAGCCTATTTTATTGATACTAATTTATTGATACTGCAGTACTTTTTTGGAGGGTGTATTAACAAAGTAGTGACTCATCGGAGACTGTTTGGACAAATGAGACCCTGAGGATTTCAGTGTCGTGGATGTAGTCCTCCTGTTCACGGCTCAACTGTTTCACTCAAGAGTGGGAGCTCTTTGGTTTCCTTTCTGGTTTTCCAGTCAGAGTGGGACCTCCTCTTCTGTTTCAATCCCGTTTTTCCAGTCAGAGTGGGACCTCCTCTTCTGTTTCAATCCCGTTTTTCCAGTCAGAGTGGGACCTCACTCCTCTCCCTCCTCTCTCTGTTCTCATAGTAACCGCTCGGTCACCTGCGGAAACACACCGGGACTCACGGACCCACGGACGTACTGACGGAGGACCGCCATACCTTCCTCCTTCTGTCTTCGTTGCCGATCACCCCGATCAATCTATACCCGGATCGATCACCCCTGAGTCAGCCGTGGATCCGAACCGGCGCGTGGCCTGCGGCGGGATCAGAGAGAATGATGACATCAGCGCGTGAAAGTCCAAATCCACCGCGCGTGAGCTGATCGATCATTTATCAGGTCGTTGATTACCTCATGCAGCTGTTTACTGAGCTAAAGATCAGATACATAATTCTGATAAATTGTTATATCAGGGTGATGTTTAGTTTGAGTTTAAACTGATTAATAAATAAATAAATAAATAAAGCTTGAACCTGGTACAGGATGCAGAACATCAGAGGTCCAGTCCTGGTTATGAACAGGTCTGGATCAGGGTGTCATTAAACCCAGACTCAGACTCTGGTCTCCATCCTCGGTAACCATGGTAACCAACTCCAGTACTATCAGACAAGATGCTGACATTGGCTTTGTCTCTCTGTCTCCAGCTGTGTCCCAGGTGTCGTCCCAGGTGTGTCCAGGTGTGTTTGTGGGTGGGCGTGGTCCTCCAGGATGCTCCCCGCCTCCATCCAGATCACAGGTGAGCTGCTGTCAGCGGCCGAGGTCCAGGACATCTGCGAGAGTCTGAAGGAGGAGGGCGTCCGGTTGCTGTCTGTCCGCGGATGTCAACTGTCTGACCGGGATTTTGCCCACGTGTGCCGCAGCGTGGCGGAGTCACACTCTCTGGCGCAGCTCAACCTCAACCTGGGCGTGGTCTCCAGCATCAACAGGACGCGACACCTGGCCGACGCCCTGAAGACCAACCGCTCCCTGCAGACCCTGTTGTGAGTCACCTCAACACCTTTAAGAACATTTTACTGTCCATTATAGTGACTCATATTGTGCCCCCCAACCCCCACCCCAGTCTCCATGGTAGCCCGCTGCTGGATGCCGGCCTGGTGACCCTTAATCCAGCCCTGTCCACGCACCCCAACCTGGTCTGTCTGGACCTGGGGGACTGCATGTTGGGAGATGAGGCCCTGAGGCTCATCTGTGGGATGTTACCACCTGATGGCGCTAAGTCAGGTAACACACGACAGACCTGAAATACACCTGAGACATCAAAAATACACCTGAAATACACCTGAGACGTCTAAAATGATTAATGGGTTGGTGGTTTGCTTTCCGGCTCTGTCTGTCCACATATGTTCAGTATCCTTGGGCAAGACACTAAACCCTAACTTAGTCTTCCGTTAGGTCTGAGTGTATGAGTGTGTGTGAATGGGTGAATGTGAGAGTAATGTAAAGTGCTTTCAGCACCGTGAAGGTGGAAAACAACTATATAAGTGCAGTCCATTTACCATTTAAAATACACTTCAGACTTTTAAAATACACCTAAAATTGACCTGAAACATCTAAAATACACCTGAAATACACATGGGACATCAAAAATACAACTGAAATACATCCAAGACACAACGAAAATACACCTGAGACATGTAAAATACACCTGAAATACACATGAGATATCTAAAATACACCTAAAATACACCTCAGACATCTATAATACATCTGAAATACACATGAAACATCAAACTTCCAGTTGATATTAACCTGATGCACCTGAAATGCACTTGGCATTAAAGTTGAGAGATAAACAGATGTTAATTGTCTCTAGTACAATCTGTATCCATGAGCCTCATATCTAATACACTAATTGGTCAGTCCAGGGCCCGCCCTCTGAGGAGCATAGTTTGCATTAGTTTCGTCTCATGTTGACCTGTGAGCTGACCAGGCACCTGGAGGTCACATCTTAGTCTTTTCCAGTTTGTTTGAGGTCCAGGTGAAACACATGGCTGTGACTGTGGGTGACTGACACCTGACACCTGACACCTGACACCTGTCACCTGACACCTGACACTCAGGGAGGCAGCCTTTGGTGAGTCCACGGTGTCAGGTGTCACTCCAGTGCTGACAGTCGACCTGATGTTTTTCACTTTTCATCCATTCTGTCCTGGTTTCTTGAGGACATTTGCTCTCCAGAGACGCATTTATTCCAGAAATGGAAAACCTGAATTAATTACAGATGTTAAAAACAGGACATTAAATGACCTGGTTCAGAATGTGACCTTTGACCGCATCTGTAACAGTTCATTAACATTCAAACACATTGAGATATAGATAGATAGTTAGTTAGTTAGTTAGTTAGTTAGTTAGTTAGTTAGTTAGTTAGTTAGTTAGTTAGTTAGTTAGTTAGTTAGTTAGTTAGTTAGTTAGTTAGTTAGTCAGGGCTATAAGGTTGTCTTTCAAATCCGTCTGTATGCAATTAGACAGTACTACAACTAATCAACGTAATCTTTAGGATGATATAGTTACACGCTGGAAAGTCCGTAGAAAATTCTGAATGACAAAACAAAATTGGGGATTATGGAGCTTAATGACTGTTGTTTGTTCTGATAAAGAATGTAAACATTGCTTATGTTTTCTCATATTCTTCACTTGTATTTGATAAAAGAAAATTGCTGCCCATCGTTCTTCTTCTATGGTTGTTTCCACATGTTTCACTCCAAATCGTTACAGCGTCACTTCGTTACACCCTCCCTCTGACTCTATACTGTGATTTGTTGGCCAGTTTTAGGGAAATCTAGCCACATTAAATTGAGCATAACTAGGCTACTATGGTAGCACATTAGATTTGGTGCTGCTGCTGGGGGGGGGTCTAGGCTATCAAAAAGTCTCAATACGAGAATCTGAAAAAAAATCATCAATTGATCAGGTTTATGTTTTTCATCAGTGTTGACAGATGTTTTTCTTCTGGCATGAATAACTGTATTTGTGTGCTTGTCCCCGGTCCTGGTTCTGATCCTGGTTCTGGTCCTGGTTCCAGGTCTGAGAGAGCTGACGCTGAGTGCTAACCCAGGAATCAGCTCCAAAGGCTGGTCTCGTCTGTCCATCGCCGTTGCCCACAGCTCCCAGCTCCGAGTCCTGAACCTGGACTACAACCCCCTGGGTAACCATGACAATGCAACACCACAAGCACAACACCATGACAACACAACAACAACACAATAACAGCAACACAACAACATGACTATTCAACAATAACAACACACCAGCTATAACTGGTTGTGATTTTTAGTTTTTTTAATTAACTCTTTGATGCATGAATTATTCTTAACCTTAGTCAGGATTTTTTTTCACTTCATGGTTATATTTCGCTTTAGGCTGAAAGAAACAATGTGATTGAATTTTTTTTAATGAACTTACTTTTTATGGAGTTATAAAAATGTCCACTCAGCTGGAAAATGTGTTTAAGCTTTGAACCAAAGAAACGTTTATTTAAAACATAGTATGAAAACACTACGAAATAAAACATGTTTAATGCAGTTTTTGTTTGAGAAGAGACTGTTAATTACAGTCTAATAACCACAAGCAACTGATTTCCAGGTAAAATGTTAGTGCAGATCAGTATTAAGAACAGACCAGTAACAGTAATGATATGAACCGACTGATATGGAACTAAAACAACAAAACCCATGAATATAAAAGAGAACAACTGTAGAAGAACTGTCCACTGGAGTGACCAGTACGTATCAAAGGGTTAAAAGTGAATTATAGTAAGCATAAATAATCTTTAAAAAATCAATTAAGCATCTTTATAAAAAATATTTCATTTGTATCTTAAGTAAAACTGATCTTTCATTGTTTTTTATTAAAAACATAAGCAGGTTCCAGGGGTGCAGCTATCTATCCATTCTGGGGCCCTAGGCAAAGTATAGACATGAGGCCCTGAATCTGTACACACACACACACACACATCAAGTTATGCTGTGTGAGAGAGACAGACAGAGTCAGAGAGAGAGAGAGAGAGAGAGAGAGTGACAACAGATGGGGTTATGTGTGTGATGGGACAAATATTATTTAGACATAAATAAATCTGTGGGGACTGTTGATTGTGGATCTTGTGGGGACTGTTCATCCTGGGTCTTGTGGGGACTGTTGTTTCTGGGTCTTGTGGGGACTGTTGATCCTGGGTCTTGTGGGGTCTGTTGATCCTGGGTCTGTGGGGTCTGTTGTTTCTGGGTCTGTGGGGTCTGTTGATCCTGGGTCTGTGGGACTGTTGATCCTGGGTCTTGTGGGGACTGTTGATTCTGGGTCTTGTGGGGTCTGTTGATCCTGGGTCTGTGGGGTCTGTTGATTCTGGGTCTTGTGGGGACTGTTGATCCTGGGTCTTGTGGGGTCTGTTGATCCTGGGTCTGTGGGGTCTGTTGTTTCTGGGTCTGTGGGGTCTGTTGATCCTGGGTCTGTGGGACTGTTGATCCTGGGTCTTGTGGGGACTGTTGATTCTGGGTCTTGTGGGGTCTGTTGATCCTGGGTCTGTGGGGTCTGTTGATCCTGGGTCTGTTGTAGCTGTAGTTCTGCTGGTGGACAGTAGGGCGCAGTAATGCATCAATTGACTGAGGACGTTGGTTCCACTGGACTCGGAGTCTCTGTTTCTGTTTCCAGGGGACCAGATCGCAGGGATGCTGGCTGTTGCCGTGGCGTCTAGCAGGACTTTGGAGGTTCTGGATCTGGAGGGAACTGGACTCACCAACCAGGCAGCGCAGGTCCACTAACCACAGCCCAGAATACACTCACATATGAACCTATTACAACACAGGCTGGAGCAGGTCCAGGTGGTCTTAGTGGTCTGAGTTAGGTACTGATCCAGACTCTGAACCAGATCCTTCAATCAGCTGTTCTGATAGGTTAACCCTCTATGGGACGTATTAAGGAGATTCATTAAAAAAATTAATGACTTGATTGTAAGTGTATTAAGGCCTAAAATAATTTTTTTATGCTCACTTTACAGAATTGGCCTTTGACCTTTATTTTGGAGTATGTCATTTATGAATGACTTTGTCCTGTTAGAGCAGGGCTCTACACTAACTTTTTTTTCCAGGAGCACACGTACCCCTAAGTTAAAAAATTTAGGAGCACACAAAAAAAAAATAGGGGCACAAGTCGGTTTTAGTTTTAAATGTTTATTTATTTACAGTGCAGTACTTACGCACAGATACCAACATTCTTGAATGACTGCTGTCATTTGTGTTAATTTAGAGCAGACCATAACATAACTTTGTATTATGGGATGCTTTGTCCTTTGATACATTTTAGAACGTTGTATTGGCTGCCTTGTTATTAGATCCATTTTAGAATGATTAACCCTTTAACTCCTGAGACTGAGACACAGTAAAAAATAAAATAAGATAAAATAAGCAATACAATGAACAAAAAACAGTCAAAGTGATCAGTTAAATGAACAAAAATTAATAATAAACCAACATAATAATATGTAACATGAACAAAGTAAGACACTAACAGAACACAATTAAAGAAAAACAATAAAATAAAAAAAACAGAAAAATAAACAAAATAAGCAACATCAACAGAAACTAATATATATTCACAAAATAAGAAATAACATGGAAAAAAGGGCAAAAACAAAAACCCACAAAACCCAAAATGAAGTTAAAAAAAAAAGAAATAAATAACTAGTGTTGTAATTTGGTTCCAGTCGTTTTAGTTTGGGCTTTTTCTTTTTCTTAATCACTTGCTTTTCGACACCTGTACATCAGTTCCATGAACAAAATTCTCAGTAAAATAACAGTTAAAAAACACTTGAATTTGTCTGAATTTGTAAACTAAACCATCCACTCAGAACGTGTCAGCGCTTACGCATCAGGAATTAAAGGGTTAATCCTTTCAATATGTGCCGTGCTCGTCCCGACTATGCGGAGCTGTTCACGCAGTTTTAATTCATTTCTAGTAGACTTTCATTAGCTCCTCAGGTGCTTGTCTTATTGTGTGCTGCAAGAAGCACTCGCACATGTGCGACTGTTTTGTTTTCCTCGTTCGCATGCTGAAATATTTGCTCGCAAATGCGAGTGAAATGGGCGCACTGTAGAGCCCTGTGTTAGAGTGTATATATATATATATATATATATATATATATATATATATATATATATATATATATATATATATATATATATATATTATTATTTGTATTTTTTTTTCATACTTTATTTGTTATAGAGGGACATTGTACATTAATTGACATTTTACAGTGAAAATGTAAATGCACCCAATTATAGCCAACTGGCTAATTTCCATTGGTAAGTCCCCCTGCTAGAAGGAGCATGGCAATTGCCTATCAATTAAAAGAATAAATTACAAAAAGAGCAAGCAGAAAAATAAAACAATTACAACAAACATCATCACCCCCCCCCCCCCCCCCCCCACACACACACACACACACACACACACACACACCTCCACAACAGAGTTATATGCACCAGAGGCTCACACACACACACACACATATCAGAAGTACCCCACACACACACACACACACACACACACTCACTCACTCACTCACACCATCTCATAAACTAATGCTGACAGACTTGGTTGCCTATCAGCCAATTCTTTAATCTAAATTTAAATGAACTATAAGAACTGAATGAATGAAATATAAGAAACTTATATTTATTCATTAATTCTTAATGTAAAAAACAATTGATAATAGAACAATGCCTTCATTATTCATGAACATATTTGACTAAAAAACACTTGGAACATTTTATTTCAGAATGATTGTAAAATACAAAAAATATATAAAATTATGCATTTTATTTATGAATTCTGAAACGTTGATGAACATAAGGTTGAATGGACAACTACAAATGAAATGTGGTTCAACCATCAAAAGCAGTGCAGTTAGTTACATTCTAAATTGTTAAAAATTTATGGTGCAATATGATTGGTTCAAGTCTTGTGTTATTTTTACCTCTGACAAGGAGGTTATGTTTTTGCCAGCATTTATTTGTCTGTCTGTTGGTTGGTTTGTGTAAAACATAACTCACAAAGTAATGGGTGGATTTTGATGACATTTTCAGGGTATGGTGCTAATGGGGAGATCAACAAATTATTAGATTTTGGTGTGTGTGGTGGTCTGCCTTGACGGAGGGCTGTGCTCTCAGTGTGCTTTTCTAGTTTAAAGCTGTTTTTTTAAGCGTTATTATAAATAACATAGTCCCATAGATGGTTAAAGGTTTATCTGAAACCGGACCAGATCAGCTGATTGCTCTGTTGTGTCCAGGGTTCATTCCTCATTTGGAGACACTGCTCTGGACCCAGACCCATACCAGTACCCAGACCAAAACCCAGACCTGAACTCTGATCCAGGCCAGGACCAAAGACCTGAACTCCTTGTAACCCTGTAAAGCCCTGTGAGACGACAATTGAATTAAACTCAGACCAGAACAGAGACCTGAACACAAACTAGGACCCTGAACTCCATCCAGACTAGGACCCAGACCTGAACCCAGACCTTGATCCAGATTAGGATCCTGACCTGAACCCTGACCTGGACCCGGCCTTTTAAAATTGATGTGGTCAGGACCTACTGAGCACGAGTCCGGTCTGGGTCTGAGTCTGGGTGTGGGTCTGGTCTGAGTCTGGACCTGGGTGTGTGTCTGAACTTGTCCCCGTTCTCAGGTCTTCTTGGATATGGTGGAAAACTACCCAACCAGCCTGCGGGTCCTGGTTCTGTCAGAGAACGACATCAGTCCGGAGTTGCAGCAGCAGATCTGTGACCTGCTGTCGGAAGGAGATGATGACGATGAGCGAGAGGCCCCACCCCTCCACCCTGGCCGCGCCTCCAGCAGTGCCCTACTGCCAATCAGAGACAAGTACCAGCCCCCCGCGTGGCTCACCCACAGCAGTAAGGGCTGACCCCTGACCCGGAAAATACTGGGCTGTACAGAACCAGAACCAGAACAAGACCTCCAGCGCAGACCAGTGTAGACTGGTTCTGATAGGCCAGGATCTGACTCAGTTCAACCAGTACAAACCGGATTCGGATCCATTGTAATCAGTATTAGCCTGTTACTGACCCAGTTTAACCAGTATTAGTTCAGTTCTGTCCCGGTATATCTAGTTTTAACCCGGTTCTGTCCCGGTTTAACCACTGTTAACCTTATTTGTTCACAGTTTAACCAGTATTAGCCTTGTTCTGTCCCAGTTTAACCAGTATCAACCAGGCTTGTTCACAGTTTAACCAGTATTAGCTTGGTTTGGTACCAGTTAACTAGTATTAGCCTGGTTTGGTACCAGTTTAAACAGTATGACCCTGGTTTGGTACCAGTTTAACCAGTATTAGCCAGGTTTGGTATAAGTTAACCAGTATTAGCCTGGTTTGGTACCAGTTTAATCAGTATTAGCCCGGTTTGGTACCAGTTTATCCAGTCTTTGCCTGGTTTGTTCACAGTTTAACCAGTATGGGCCTTATTCACCTGGAACGTTCAAAAGACGTTGAGGGGTACACTTGTTGCTACTCATAACACTTTCCCGACGGCAATAGCACTTCACTGCTTCGTCCCAAAATGTACATCCTCAAAGAGGAAATATCATACCTTGGACAGACCTTCCATTATTTCCCTAAAGATAAGGCACTTTGGTGTGAATGGATCAAAAACATAGGGATCCTGGTCCACGTTTCATTAAGATAAGGATAATTATGTCCACTGAAATGCATTAGCTAACACATTAAACATAGCTTACCAGACTTGCTCAATGATAAATGGCGCTAACAGACATCTAATCAAACTAATGTCACAATGAAATAAAGACAATATGAATGTGTAATTACATAATACTACATTCTATATGCTATTTCAAGATTATGCTTTCCATTTTGTGGTTAGCGTGCCGAGGGCTGTAGGTACTGATGATATACTACCGGTGCCATTAGTGTACTTAAACTTTATGTAGCCTTCAACCCAGTTACTGTAGCCTTTCAGCAACACAACCCGGAGAATATTGCAGTCCTGACACGCCCATTTTTCAACAATATTGATCATTATCTCCGGCATGACGGAGAGATTGGTCATTCAAACTGCTAGCATGTTGGCAACCCAAACGTTCACTGAAGCTAGCGATTGACTACGTATGGAACTGTGTACTTCATTTTATCCCCTCAAGCATAAAAATTGCTGCCAGGTGAATAACGCGATTTAGCCTGATTTGGTCCCAGTTAAACAGTGTTAGCCTGGTTTGTTCACAGTATAACCAGTATTAGTCTGGTGTGGTGTCAGTGTAACCAGTATTTGCCTGGTTTCTTCACAGTATAACCAATATCAGCCTAGTTTGGTCCCAGTTTAACCAGTATTAGACTGTTTTGGTCCCCACATAACCAGTATTAGCCTGGTTTCTTCACAGTATAACCAGTATTAACACAGTTTGATACCACTTTAACCAGTATTATCCTGGTTTGGTCCCAGTATAACCAGTAAAAGCCTGGTTTCTTCACAGTATACCAAGTATCAGCCTGGTTTGGTACCAGTTTAACCAGTATAGGGAGCCTAAGTGACGCGATTCTATTTCCGGTCGATCAATGGGGCCTAAGTGCCATAAAAAAATGAACGCGAGTCAATGCAGGGATAAAAGTAATTTTCTGGTCCCGTTTGAAATGTGCTACAGTTTTCACATATGATGTCTGTGAATTTTTTCACATTGAGAAAGCACTCACTTTGGACAGGTATCAAAAGTTACGTTAGGTTTTATGTGAGAGTAAGTAATGGACTACAACGTTCGTCTCACAAATATGACGTCACCACCAAGCTTCACCATCAAACTCTTTGAAAATGGCTGTGACTTTGGCGAGCTTCACCTCCTTCTTTCAGGACGAAGGCAAGAGCATCAAACGTGGAGAAAACCACTTTAAATCGGGGCATGTGGAAAGTGGCAGCTACTCCGGGTTAGGTAAAAATTCTGCTGTGACGTCAGCTATGCGACATCTGATATGTAGTCCAAACAGAGTCCAAATAATTACATATTTTTACACACTAATAAATCACAAAACACGTATCAAAGAAACTCCAAACGCACATCATTGGTTATGATTTTAATTGAAGTACAGCAAATGTGTGATTCAGGGCATAAAGTAAAGTGGACCAGAAAATCATTATTTTCTCCTCATCCACTCTCATGTTAAAATTTTCCCGAACTTAGGCCCAGTGGACCGACCGGAAGGGGCAGAGACTTAGGCTCCCTATTAGCCTGGTTTGTTCACAGTATAACCAGTATTAGCCTGGTGTCGTCCCAGTTTAACCAGTATTAGCCTGGCTTGTTCACAGTATAACTAGTATTAGCCTGGTGTGATACCAGTTTAACCAGTATTAACCTGTTTCTGTCCCAATTTAAGCAGTATTAGCCTGGTTTGGTCCCAGTTTAACCAGTACCAGCCCCTTCCTGTTCTTTTGGAGCAGTTTTGATCTGGTTCTGGTTGTTGAAGGTGAACCTGTAAATACTGATCAGTGTTTGATGTAACTCAAACTGATCATGTAACAGATGTCGATTGATCTAATTGGTGGATTGATCAGTGATTGATTGGTGTGTAGTTGCCGACATCGTAGCGTGGTGTCCTCCGTTAAACCTGGTCTGCTCTTTGACCCACAGACTCCCGCCCTCAGGTGGTGTTGCTGACGTCAGGTGTAGGTGAGAGCTTATTGGCTGAGACTGAGATGTGACCTCTCCCACAGATACACCCACTTCCTTTTTGTCTTTGTTTTTTTTGGGTTCGTTTCTCTGCACTGCATCTGTCTGGGCTGACGGTCAGCTGATGGTCCGCAGCCAATCACCTGCTCTGCATGGTGTGATGTAGCACTTGTACACACCCGTACACACCCGCACACACCTGTACACACCCGTACACACCCACACACACCCGCGCACACCTGTACACACCTGTACACACCTGCACACAGCTGCACACACCTGTACACAGCAGTACTGTAGATGTGATGCACACATAGAGGCCGCTGGGATTGCCTCAGCTGGTCTTCATCATACATTAATGCATCCCTCATTTTGGACCAGATGTAACTCAGATCAGAAACTATGGAAATAATAATGACCTAAACATCCGTTTGTATTGTAGTTCCTCATTTTCGTATGTTTACAACATTTTGAGCGGTCCAAAATGATAGGGGCACTGATGTATGATCAAAGCGGCGTCTGCGTAGCTGTACACACCTGTACATGTCTGACCTCAGTGACCTTAAACACTGAACGCCGTTTGTTTCTAATGAATGTTTGTTGATTAAACTGTTTACAGCTTCATAAGAAAAATGAGTCTGTGTCATCATTCCTTACCGGACAATGCTAATGATAGTGCAAAGTTTTTTTGTTTTTCTTCGTTGAATTTTTTTTTAAGTATTTGGGAGTTATATGGGGAGCTTAAGTCTCCACCCCTTCCAGGAGGCACATGGGGCCTGAGATTGGAAAATGAATGAATTCATAATAGGACAAGGTGTTATAAATCCCAAAGTAGATCAGCACAGGAATTGTGGTCTTTGAAGTTGGGGTGGGCTCAGTTACTGAACATGCAGTGCCACCAGCTCGACACATCGTCAGTTGTGCATCCCAACTTCATCAGGTGTTTCGGCCTCTTATCACAATACACCCTCTGCTGAGGTTGGCCCACCACAGGCTGATCAGACCTGGGTGTATGTCGACTGGTGGGACTGCATAGTCACATGGCAGCCCAAGTGGCGTCTCTGCATTGAAATTCACTTTCATTAGCCTCCAGAGATACTTCAGGACACCCGGCGTGTTCTTATAAAGCCTGTATGGAATGCCATTGGACCCAGGGGCTGAGGCTGTTCTTGTCCACTTCACTGTGCTCACTCGTCTGATTTGCCCTCCCTCTAAGGAAATAGTGATCAATGCGAGACCCCTCACTTCGCTGCCTCAAGCATTTTTTCTTACCTTGATGGATCTTTAGCCCCTTTTTTGAAGTTATCTTTTCCCAGCCACAGATGCAACTTTGTAACCTATGTCCTGCTAGTGATGTTGCTCCTTCAACTTCCATGCTGATCGTTTAATTCATTGTCATTCCCATTGCAAGGTTCGTAGCCGTGTGGTCCGTCGCTGAGTCTTCTTCCACCCCTGGTCTCGCAGACTCAAGGGGTATTCTTCCTTTGTACATTTTCATAGCAATTGTTTGGGTGGATCCAAGTCACCCTAAGGTGCAAGGCTCCTGCCAGCATGGGTAGCTAGCCCATGTCAGCCCCGGTGGGGCCTATTTCCCTCCTATCAGCAGTCTCTCCAAGCTGTCACCAGGTCTTTCCCAGGTTGTCATCTGTCCTTTCGCAGCGGTCACTGGTTATGACACCAGGTATCAGAATTCATAATAGGACAAGGTGTTATAAATCCCAAAGTAGATCAGCACAGGAATTGTGGTCTTTGAAGTTGGGGTGGGCTCAGGTAGGTAATGGTATTCAATAGGAAAGAAAATGCTAAAATGGTATCCGTTTGTCATGTGCCCTGAATCACACACATGTTGTACCTCATAATAAATGGTAATTATTGATGTGTGTTTCAACTGCTTCTGTTAACCAATGGCTGATTCATTTGTGAGTAAATCCCATTAATAATTTTGACTACACGCCTGGTGCACATGTAACATCACCGCAGACTCTACACCACAGCTGAGCGGAGTGTGACATCACATACGGAAGGCATTGTAATCTCTTACTGAGCCAACATAAAACCTAACGTCACGTTTGCTTAACATCAAAAATGGGTGGTCTGCCTATGCCACGTTAAATATTTCTTATTAACTGCTATCATATGTGAATTTCAGAGCACTTGTCAAACAGAATCATAATTTAGTTTTACTCGCTCCATTCAAATTGTTTGCGAGCTAAGCACCCATGGACCGGAAATAGAAGGGCGTGACATGGCCTTCCCATTATGGAATAGGCAGTGTTGTACCTGAACGCGTTCATTGAACGATCGTTCACGAACTATATCATATTTTTAACGAACGTGAAGGTCTCGTTCACTTTTGCCAAATGAACGGGAAGTTGTGAACGCGGTTATTCTGGCATTTATTGACTGCGCTCTTATGTAGTTCACATTTCGTTCTTATCACGTTGTAATTATTGAGTCCTATAAGGAATAAAATGGGATCAAAACACAGCATTATCATAGATGTCATTTTTGTATTATTCAGCGGCGGTGTGTGTGTGTGTGTGTGTGTGTGGGGGGGGGGGGGTGCAGAGAGTTTTTGGGAGCGGAGAAAAAAAGTTAAATGTACAGAGTGTGACCGGTGACCGGAGCAGATGTTGTCCCATTCTTGGAAATAAACATTGAAAACGAAGCTCACTGAAACCGCTCCTTGTGAGAGGGAAGTTAACCCCGGGGTAAGGTACTTACTTCCGCCCTGGAGGTGCGGCCTTTTCCCCTGATTTTTTGACTACAGGATAACGTCAGAAATAATAATACGTTTACAAAAATAACACAAAAAAGAACGAAAAAGTTCATTTTGGGATCCATGAACTTCTAGTTCATAATTTGGAAGAATGAACGATGAACTGAACTAATTCATATTGAGTAACTTAAACTGAACTTTGAACTAGTTCCTAATCAAGGTGAACTTTCCCAACACTGGGAATAGGTTGATTTTTTATGTGATGTTGCATTGCTATATAGTCATCGCGTGATTTTCAGATGAAGGGCAGGAAGTGAAGTAGCTTGATGAAAATGCTGACATTTTGCGTAGTTTACAGCTGCGCTAATCATTCTGAGAGAAGGAAAAGGGATTTTTTTTTAGAGTACCAAAGATTGTCATTCACAATGGTGAGAAATGGAAAAAAGCTCACAGAAGAATGCTGTAAAAAAGTGGATTTTAAATCTGTGTTCATGGTCGGGAGGAGCAGAGTCTGCTAATGCTAATGCTTGTGTCTGCAGTGACCACTTCATCACAGGTATGTTCCAAAGCTAACTTTTTTGTGGATGTGCCATATATCATTAGGTTGTAGTTAAATGCTCATTTGTACTGTTGTAATATGGTTTATCTAGACACATCAAGATGTGTTGCATGTTTGTTGACTTTAGTCGCTACTGCTAGCAGCTAGCAGTGAGTAATGTAAACAAGCATGCAATACATCTTGACGTTGCAACTTTACAAATAAAACACTCACCCTGGTGAAGACCAAAAGATTATTATCGCTGAGCCCTTTTGTACCAAGTTTGTGAACCCACCCGCTGACAAAAAAGTTCTATGCCTCCAAACTTTTCTAGTCTTTCATCTGCTACTTGTGTAGTAGGATGTCTGCAGGACCAGGTAGTTCCTAATATTGACAGCCTCCATTGTTGGCAAATATTTGGGTTCTGTCGAAAACTCACTAATTTTCATAAGATGTGACTATGATAATATTGTGATTTTACCTGGAGGACAGGAAGTAACCATGGAGGAAACCATTGAAGAAAGTGCTAATTGTATGCATTTAGATCCCGTGTCGAAACACAGATACAGATTTATTGGACATGACTGAAACCTATCTATTGAGTGAGTGATGAGTTGAAACAGTGTAGATCTTGCTTCCAAGGTGTTCTAAAGTGTTAAAAAAGTCCATCCATACGTATCTCAAGTTGTTTTAAAGATTTATTCCATTGCTCATCCACACTCTCCTAGTGGTCAAATAGTAAGAATACACTCTATGCATCAAAGTAAAATTTCTCATGACATTAAAAGTCTATAGAATTTTTTTTTTTGCCTGCAAATTTTGCAGAAAGATTTCACCAACAGTTGATTTGAATTGTATAAAGGTTATACGGTTGATATGTAAATATGATAAACATGCAGGTGAAGTTGATGCTCATGCATTGACCAACAATTTATAGAGAAATATTCATTTCAGAAAAAGACAATGAAGCCTAAGCATGTCTGAGACACATGTGCTTGAATTACTATTTGTTCTGTACTGAGTCAGCTCATGGATGGTTCTACCCTTTTATTAGTCAAATGTGATTAATATCCAGAGGTGGGAAGTAACTAAGTAAAAGTACTTCCTTTACTGTATTCAGGTACAGTTTTTAGGTATCTGTACTTTACTTGAGTATTTATTTTTCTGGTCATTTTTACTTTAACTCCCAACATTTTTGTATAAATATCTGTACTTTGTACCCCTTACATGTATATAAATATCTGTACTTTATACTCTTTACATTGTCAGAATACACTCGTTACTTTTTCCAACTAAACCGCTATGACAGTAATAAAAATAAGTCACTTCAGAGGGAAATTGTAATTATCTATATCATAAAATTATGATTTATTTTTTCATCTCAGAATTGTCACTTTTAGCTCAGAATTTTGACTTTATCTCAATTATGCATTTCTTATCTTATATTTAGAGTTTTTATCTCAATTATGACTTTTTCCCCCATTTTTCCTAAATTTTCTGTCTATATCCACAAAACTGAGTAACACTGACCCAGTCAAACACATCATCTACACATTAAATCACTTTCAAGGGCTTTATTTTTGGATACTTTTGAAAAGCGTATGATTTTTTGTGGTTAAATAAGTATAATTTAATTCATGGCAAATGATGCAGTTTTACTTTTTTTATTTTATTACAATTGAGGAGTTGTACTTTTTTACTTTTACTTCAGTAAAGGAGTTGAATCTTTTCTACTTTTATCAGACCATTTTTTTCACACAAGTAGCTGTACTTCTCTGCTGCAGTACAGAATGTGAGTACTTTTGACACCTCTCTTAATATCCAATTACTTTCTCATAGATTTCTTGCACCTTGTGTCAGATAGATGCCAGTTTAATTATCCAGGATGGATTGATGATGCATGAGCGATAAGGGTTAACTTAATGACACAAACACAACAGAGTACCAATTTAAAATTAATACTGCAAGCAGTCTCAAAGGCCTTTTCCATCCCTCGCGAATGCCTTCCCGTGCGACCGCCGACAACAGCTGATAGTGAGATGACGTCGTACTGTGGGCAGGATGTGATATTCTGCCAGAAAGGCACGGTTTTGTATAAATATATAGGGGGCACTATAAAGTGACTTATTTGAAATGTTGTGTGTTGAATAGGTGTAGAACTGTGAGACTGACAATTGACTGAAATTTCAGTCAGATCAGTGTTTGTATATCCGAACTACAGATATTTTTGTAAAGGCGCATTTGAAGGGGGTGCTATGGAGCAAAATCACAATTTCTATTGATAAATTGGTGTAGACCTGGGAGATAGATGTCTGTGTCAAATTTCAGCCAAATTGGTGTTCGTATGTCCAAGCTGAAGCAATTTATGTAGTGGTAATATATATAATATACAAAATTTGCGACGTCGTAGCACACAAACCATGCAACTTTCCTCAAAAATTTGGATAACTTTTGATGTCCCATTTGTCTCGATAGTGTTCACCAATTTTGAGCTCATTTGGCCCAACGGCCAAGGAGGAGTTCGATGACTCAGCATTTTAGAAATTTCTATCCAAGGTGGCGGACTTGTTGGTTTATGGGCGTGGCCGTCATTATTAATTACAGGTTAAGGTGGTATTCCTTGCTTGGCCTAATGCCTGTCGCACCTCCTCCAGTGCACTTTTGGGTCAGATGCCAGGTCATCAGCTGGTGCCATAAGGTTTTTTGTTTGTCATCATATGATGAACATGTGTACTGATTTTCATCGCACTAACTTCATTAGGGCGTGATCTGGCCTAATGCAATATATTTGACTATTCAAGGGGGCGCTGTAGACACATTTCTTTACTGACTTTCACAAAACTATATATACCTGCAAAATTTGGGGAGTTTTCGTGCATGTAAGAGTGAATGAATAATGGATCAATAATGTAAAGCGCTTTGGGTGCCTTGAAAAGCGCTATAGAAATCTAATCCATTATTATTATTATTATTATGTTCAGGGTGTCAAATTTGAGCTCAAAGAGCAGACGTCAAAAAAGCAGGAACAATATAGCCCCCCCCCCCCGACCTTCCCGAGTGTGTATTTCTTGCAGTTGTGATCACAGCAGTCTCTGTCTTTATCAGTTATAGCTTTATTACATAGATGATAAATTACACAATAAATTAGAATTAGCTTCAGTTTACATATAATACTGTAAAAAATACTGTAAAAAAAGAAACTCAAGGTAAAAAAACATCTTATAAACATACAATACACTGTAAAAAAAATAACATGTTCAGATTCATCAACACTGCAAAACCATTCAGAGGGGTTTTCATCTGGTGTGGGTGACAGTGTTAACACACCTGGTCGAGGACTCGGGCGAAATCATCATAAAACATGAGTTGAAAATTTGGCAGGTTTTGTGTCTGTCTTTAAATTCACATGGTCCATTCAGTTGGAGGTTAACGTTGCTATTGAGGGTTTTCTGAACTTGGTGTTTAAGCTATGGGTCTCAAACTCATTGTCTTCAGGGACCACATTCAGCCTGATTTGATATAAAGTAAGTCAGACCAGTAAAATAATAACAATCACCTACTGTATAAATAATGGCAATTCCAAATTTCTGTATTTTTTACTGCAAACCCGCAATAAAATAATGAAAATACTTACTTTTCTAAACTATCAAAAAAAGAGAGATGTGAATAACCTGAAAAAAAAGACATTTCTTAAGAAAAATAAGTGTAATGGGGCGGTGCAGTGGTTAGTTCCCACACCAGACCTTTCTGTGTGGAGTTTACATCTTCTCCCTGTGTCTGCGTGGGTTTTCTCCAGGTACTCTGGTTTCCTCCCACCATCCAAACACATGCACTGATAGGTTAATTGGTTAATCTAAATTGTCCATAGGTGTGAATGTGAGAGTGATTGTTTGTCTATATATGTTCAGCCCTGAGATGAACTGGAGACTCATACAGGGTGTACCCCACCTTCACCCATTGTAGCTGGATTAGGCCCCCACAGATCCCCATGACCCTAGTGAGTATAAAGCGGGTCCAGATGATGAGACGAAACAAGACATTTAAAATTAATGTAATATATTTTGCTTCAACTTATCATTTATACATGTGGATTGTGGATCAGTTATACAAAAGACACTAAACACTTTAGTAACAGAAGCAAAAAATGGATCCAAATGTGCTTCATTTTCTTTAGACATTTCAGGTTATTCATATTTGTTCTGGTTTTTCACATTTTATTGTTACAGGATAGTTTGTAAATGTAAATACTTTCATCACTTAATATTATTTTTGCACTAAAACAAAGACAAAAATGTGAAGTTGTCAATAGTTCTAGGTAAAATGTAATAATTTCACATCAATGACAAGAATTATGTTTTGTAGGTTATTCTTCTTCTTCTTCTTATAATACTATAGATCATATTGGTCTGTATTTGGAACCTGAACTAAAATCGATATCTTTGACTGTGGTATTCATCCCAGGGGTCAGATTGGAACCTTTGGTGGGCTGCATGTTTGAGACCCCTGGCTTAAGATATTTTTATTTATTGTTTTTTTTACACACTAATTCCAGTAAAACCATTCATGAGGATCCAAGGTGGAATCCAAGATGTTTTCCTGGAGCATTTTTCAGTATATTGCTTAAAATCTCCTTCATGCCCTGATTAAAACCAATTAATTAAATGCTCTGACAAAAACAGAAATATACCATCACCTGTGGAACAGACAAGACTGACAAAACAACCCTCCATCCAATCATTTTGAAATCCCACTGCAAATGACTGAAAAGGATTGAGCAATTTTGGGACAAAATTAAGTGTATTCACAGGAAAATAATGTCTTTACATGATATTCTATTATTTTACTGGAAATTAAATCAGGCTGAATGTGGCCTTTGAAAGAAAATTAATTGAGAGCCCTGATCTATGACTTTCGATTATTGGCAGGGTTTTGTCAGCGTTTATCTGTTCGTGTAGGACATAACTAAAAAACTAATGGATGGATGTTGATGAAATGTTCAGGGTATGATAGTAATGGGAAGATCAACAAATGATTAGATGCTGGTGTGGGAGTCTGCCTTGGCGGAGGTCTGCGCTCTCAGAGTGCTTTTCTTATTTCACTATACATTTCTACAGGCTTAACATTAAAGTTCCTGAGCAACTGCACGTGTCACATGTCTGTACAGAGGTCCATTCTGATTGGCAGGTCATTTGCACATTAACCCTTTTGATCCGTGAACTTCCGTGTTCAGCCTCTTCTTCTCTGGCTCTGCGGTGTTCAGAAAACTAATTTGACATTCTTGTTCTCCATCCTGCCGCACTCGCCACCTGCTTTTCTGTCCCTGCTGCCGGGATGAAGACGATGGAGGCGGCCAACAGGGGGTGGAGCCACAGTTTCTGCAATGACCCTGCAGCACCAGGCCGGCGGTCAGCGCTACAAGGCCAAGTGTCACCGCCGCCAAAACCAACAACATGATGAGCTGCACCTGTGACAGGCCGCTGGTGCTGCGCTCGCTCACTGTCACCTTCAACAGCCTGTCGCCATGACGACTGCTGTTACTGCTCCTCCAATTTCCTGTGGTCACGTGCCGTCGGGTCCCTCCTCCCTCCCAACCCAGCGTCGTCCACGCATTCTCGTCGTGGCTCCTCAGCGGCGTCTGGCAGTTGATGCCTGTGAACCTGGGTCGACAGACGCAGGTGAAGCCTCCGGCACGGTCGAGGCAGCGACCGCCATTCAGACACGGTCGGCTGGCGCAGTCGTCCAGATTGACAGTGCAGAAGCGTCCGGTGAATCCAATGGGGCAGACGCAGGAGAAGCGATTGATGCCATCCAGGCAGGTGGCGCCGTTTGCGCATGGTTTCATCAAGCAATCGTCCATGTCGGTCTCACAGCGTGACCCCGTAAAGCCGGCGAGACAGCGACATGTCAACACTGCCGCAAAGCCGTCTGCATCCTCACACAGGCCGCCATTTTTACACGGAGACCTGCACATGAACAGGAAATGGTTACAATCCAACATGTCGTCTGTGTTTCAGCAGCGACTGAAGCATTAATGAAGCAAAATTAGCGTCAGCGTTTTCAACCTCCTCTGGAGACATGGTCCCGCCTTCAGGTGACAGTGTCGCCCGTGGAAACCATCAGGACACAGACACGAGTATTCCCCATTGTCCTCAATCACACAGGTTGCTCCGTTCACACATGGAGGCTGCTCAGCGCACACCTGCAGATCTGAAATGGGAAAAAAATGGAACTGAAACATGGAGAAGCCTGGATCTGAAACATTAAAAACCAACAGGATCTAAAACATGAGGGAAAAAAACAGATCTGAAATAAAAAAGCAGCATCTGAAACATGGAAAAACAAGTATTCAGAGAATGCCTAATCTCTCCCCTATTTTGTGCCAATCTCAAGTTTCTATGACAACCCATTCTTGAATTAGAGCCAATAATGTGATTTTGACCTTTCTGCTAAATGCGACCTTGACCTTTGACCTTTTGCAATATTGATAATTTCATTATATGTATATATGCGTAAGTGCGTGTAATATTATGATAATATATCCAGTATTGATTAAGTTATAGCATGATATGTCTATGTTTGACAAACAGTGTTACAGAAGTTACATTTGTGACATGTCAAATTTGACCTCCAGAGATCTCAAAAACTATTGGTCATAGGTGACAACATCAATCATGAGAATTGTAGAAATCTTCTTTCTGTATCATTTGGTACCAATCTGAAAGTTCTGTGGCCCTCCGTTCTTGAGTTTTAACTGATAATGTGATTTTCACCTTTTAGTTAATTGTGACCTTGACCTTGGACCTTTACTCAAATGAATCATTGCGTCTGATGCACATTAGGTATATGTATATGCCCATGTTATTTCATGGTGATATCTAAAGTATTCATTGAGTTATAGCATGATACGTTTCTGCGGACACATGCACGCACACAGACACACTGATTACAATAATCTCTCCCAACCAATGTTGGGCGAGATTAAAAATCTTGGACCTGAAACATGAAGAAAACAAACAAACAAACCAGGATCTGAAACATAAAAAACAGGATCTGAAACATGGAAAAAAGGAGCTAGGGCTGTGCAATATATTGTACTTATATTGCAATATTGATATTGGTGTCAAACGATATCAAAATCAAATCGATTTGAAACTATTTGTCATTTGCCGAAAGGGATGCATAGTCCGTACATTCTCCTCAACATGAGCCATTGAAATGAGGAACAGTGGTGCAGCGTGGCAGCAAACGGGTTAAGTAAAACTCAGCAGGTGATACGTCACAGATATCAGACGTAGCTACGCTGAGGGGGAAAAAAAGTCTGGAATTTCATGCTCTCCTCAGTCTCCATTCATGCATATGTATTGTCATATGCAGTCAGATTCACAGTAAATAGTTCCGGTTAAATTCTGTACATCATGCAATGTGAGAAAAACATACTATGAAAAAGGGTTTTAAGAGATTCATGGTCTGAAACAGAGTCAAAAATTACGTACATAGCAAAAGGTGGAAGAAATATGTTTTACTTTAAATTGGATATCAGTATGTTAAAATATGAGGTTATACACTACACCTAAAGGTAAGACAATATATGCTACATCTCGATTGTATTGATGGGCAGTCTGCCTGTCATATACTCTTCTTGCACCATTTGGCTGAAGTTTTGATACTAAAATTGCTGGTCTAGGTGGAGAAATTACTGTTAAAGTGTCTGTGTTACCGAGAGCCAGTGAAAAGGTAACAAAAAGCATCATGGGTAGCTCCCTCATAGCCAAGGGGATGATACATACAGTACGTATGTGACATATTTAGGTACATTACATAGTTACGTATAGTAATGTACAGTATTTATGTCTCAGGGGTTTCAGTTTTCTTTCACAGATAGAATATTCTTTCGTATTCAGAGACGAAAAATTGAAGTAAAAGTTTTTCATAACTTGGATTTTTTGTTAGCTGGGTCTTTCTTAAGTAGAGGTACCACTGTATTTCTTTTACTTTTGTGAATGTAATTGTAAATGTTTTCAGTTCAGGTTGTGTTTTTTTACATCTGGGTAATGTGAATCGAGAACGCGAAGGTCATTATCTTTGGGTTTATCTGGACACATGTAGATGTTGGCGTGCAGCTGGCACGTAACCCACGGCAGAGTGGTCACTGGTCAGTCCTGCACATTCAATGAACAATGGCTGAGGTAGATGGCACATCAGAGATTCATACCCCGGAAAATGTATGTTGTATGCACGTAAAACTAATCTGTAAGTGTTTTAATAACGTGTCTGCTTCTGTACCTGCTCATTTTACAAACATTCCCTTTTGATTGTCAATGAGACTAACAGTTTAGATGCTTTCATAAGTACAGACAACTGGGAAAACCAAGGAACAGATTTTCACACATAACAAGGCAACGGACAAAAGATGATGTTTCTGGATTATGTCATGTTAAAAGTGGCAGCCGCTAATAATGCTCATTACTCCGACACTGCATATTTCATCAGTAATGGTTGTAAACATGCCAGAATATTTGACATACGTGTGTGTGTGGGGGGTTCTGACCTTTGTCGCAGAAGCGTCCTCCCCAGCCTGGGTCACAGCTGCACTGCCACGGCTGCTGACAGGAACCATGACGACATCCGGGCATGGGAACACAGCGGTCACAACGCTCGCCGTCCCACCCGGGATCACACCTGGATGTGTCAAACAGGTATGTGTCAACAGAAAACACCATTTGATGCGACAAAGACAAGATGTGGTCAAACTCCGCCACCTGTGTTGGCGAACATGTGAGTGATGTAACGGCGTTGGTGTGTCGTGTGTGTTATTGATGAAGAGGCGATTGATCACCTGCAGACTCCAGACTCATCGCAGCGGCTGTTGGTGATGTTACAACTGCATTCACTACCTGCAGAAGAAGAACAGCACAGGTGAGATAGAGGCCTGGTCACATGACCCAGAGGCCTGGTCACATGACCCAGGTGAGACAGAGGCATGGTTACATGACCCAGGTGCAGAGGCGTGGTCAGTTAGATGTTCTGAAGGAGGTGGAGCCAATTTTGATTGGCTGTGTAGATTAGAGCTGGCTCATTAAATCGCGCCAATTCCAGAGTTTCACCAATTAATCTGCATCGGCCAGTATGTAACAGGTTTATTAACTTTTTTGCTGCAGAGTTAGTGTCCCTCGCTGTGTGTTCACTGCCCAGTTCAGCTTTTACTTCTGTTCCAACCATCAGCCTGTCACCCCCACGTGTGCAACTGAAATAATACATTAATAGACCTTCATTTCTAGTCCTCCAATCCGAACTCCCCCAGCCCTTCGCATGCTAGTCCCACAATCTGTGTGCTCCGACATGGACCACTCATCCCCTGCTTCAAATCACCCCAGCCTCGTGCACTCTGACAAGGATCGCTACAAACCATCAGCAACCTGCACATTCAGACATGGATCGTCGCTCTACTTGACAATCATGCCCCCGAGCACGCACTGAAGAATGAGAGTGCTTCTCCCCTCATCCAAAAGCCCTCCTCCAATGAACCCCCACACACACCATCTACCTCACAATTCATTCTTCAGATAGATTAGGGGAGACTGGGGACAGTGGAAACAAAGGATGGGACATGATTTTCGAATATTCAAATATTCGTGACACGCTCGAATATAGAATACTAATATTGAATGGTGCATTACTTGTATTGCGTTTCACTTAGACAGAATGCCATAATGACTTGCATTGTATGATTGTCGACAGGGGCAACTGCACCCCATCAAAAAAATGCTGCAAACACAAGAAAGATGCACAACCAAAAACACAAATGCATAAAACAAATGTAACAGAAGTGCACTGCAAGAGAAAAATGCTGCAATAACAGAAACGAAGCAGACCACGTACCTCTGTGCCCCTGGAGCATGTGTTCTTGGCAGTCTGATTAATTGTGAATAGTGGATAATTGTGAAGGCGCACATGTCCGACCATGTGGACATGGTTGAAGTGAAGGCACTTATATAGCACTTTTCCACCTTCATGGTGCTCAAAGCGCTTTACATTAGCTTCACATTCACCCATTCATACACACTCATACACCAGTAGGTTTCTAAGGTCTAAGGTCAGTCCTACTGGGGGCCTAAGTCAGGGTTCAGTGTCTTGCCCAAGGACACTTCGACATGTGGACAGCCAGAGCTGGGATGGAAACCGCCAACCTCTCGGTCATTGGGCGACCCACTCTACCAACTGAGCCACAGCCGCCCGATGTGTTCATTTTTAAAAAATAAAAACCTGGTGTAGATTCGATTTTTGAATAATATTCAATTAGTTTCTAGCAAATTTTGAATAGTGTTTTGGACCAAAAGTTACATCCCTAGTGGAAACCCTGGTCAGTTGTAACATGTATAATGGTTCCAATCAGGAACAACTTTGGAATAACCGAATTCACTCTGCACTAGGGTTGTCACGATACTAAATTTCCAACTCGATACCGATACTAAGGATAATACTCGATACTCGATACTAATTTCGATACTGGAGATGTGAGGGATTCCTTTTAAAATGTCCTCCATGGACTGTTAAAAAAAGGTAGTGAGTGCGGGTGCAGAATAAATGCATGTCTATCTCTTGGCAAGTTAAGGTAGGCCTATCTTTTTGCTCAAGCCCTTCTGCAGTGCTAACTGCAAGACTCTTTATGGTCGAGCAGGTGGCAGCGTATTGCATCATGTGACCACCGCGGACCCCTTGCGGGACTATGGCAAGCCAAAGTGTTCACTTAGCCACGCGTTGTCTTTATTATATCACGCGTCAGTTCATTTAAATCGGGCCTGAAAACATTATTGTTCACTGGAGCTTTTACTTAGATTATTATTTGCTTTAAAATGTTTTTATGTCCTGATTTTAATTGTATTTTAATGCATCTTTATGATTTTAATTTTCTTCTGTTTCTGTTTTTGTGTAAAGCACCTTGAGTTGTCCTGTACATGAAATGTGCTATGCAAATACATTTGCCTTGCCTTGCGTTACAGAACGCGTTCTAGAACGCATGCCATTGTGCGCGCCAGTGCGCGTACCAGAGCGCATCCTGTAACGCGTGATAGCGCGCCAGTGCGCGTGCTAGAACGCGTGATATAATAAAGACAACGCGTGGCTATGTGAACACTTTGGCTTGCCATACGGGACTAGCAGCGCGCACGTCAAAAATGATAGGCTGACATGCTCACGGTGGCCTCCGTGGTGGTAACGTGATACTATGCGCTACCGCTTGGCTGCCGCACGCGCGCATAAACGTTCGACTATATCGAGACCTTTAAAAGCAAAGTTGCATCGGATGGTCCCAATCACAGACCTATAGAAATAGTGTATACGTCTGTGGTCGCACTGGCGTCATCCCGTGTGCTGTCAGAGGCAGCTGGAGAAAAAAAGAGACTATAATTTACAAGCCGGCATTACGGCTGTGCCAGAGCTGACCGCGTTGATGCCTGTTTACAATTCTTAACGTTACCCGCTACAAAAAAGCTGCGACGCGCCATAAAAACAAAAATCGATTTTCCAGCAACTTAGTATCTAATTAGATACCAAGGTCAATATCGATTTAGTATCTAAAATCGATTTTTTTGACAACCCTACTCTGCACATGCTCAGTTTAATCCTTACATCCATATTTACGAGGGAAAACATCATTGTGTGCCCAGTAATATTTATATTTTTTCTGTAATTATTTTTGTGTTTCATAGTTTGTAGTTGGACTCATTAAAGGTCGGTCTGACTGACATTTTAAAGAATTATTTAACAAACTATTTTTTTATTTCACACATCTTTTTCATTAGTCTGCTCTGCCCAGAATAAAAACTACCACATCTATAACATGTGGTTTCCCATGGATCACATATTAGTTTGATATCACAATATTTTACCAGGTTTGAAAGTTGTGTCAATTGTCAGTATGAGATAAATAAAGAGTTATGCAACTGTTAATCCATATGAGATTATTATATCATGTGGAGATAAATGTCATTATTTCATATATCGGCCAATATATTGGTTATTGGCCAATATGAGATATTGGCTTTTTTTACCCTCCAATAGGATCAGCACCAAAAATCTAATATCGGTTGCGCTCGAATGCAGATTGTGGATTCTTTTTCTTTTCACCTTACAGATTGTTTTGAAGTTGAAATGACTGATCTTTGATTAAACTCTGTGATGCAACGACCCATCGAATAAACCCGAACACACGCTCGTTTCAGCCGACATCTCATGTTGATCGCTGTGTCTTTGCATCTCAGCTGTCAGAGTGAATTTCGGGATCTCAGGTCCCTGGTGGGACATTAGCAACAGGCACTTTGACCTCTGATCTCTGGCAGGCGGTGAGCCACGTGGCATTCAGTGTAAAGTTATGCTGAAGAACTGGTTTGATTTGAAACGAGGTACTGACATCACTATAAAGCAGGGCTCGCAAACAAATTTTCTTTCAGGGGCCAGATTCAGCCTGATTTGATTTCCAGTAAAAAAAAAAAAATAATAATATTGTGTAAATAATAAGTCCATAGTTTAAATTATGAAAATATTTTCAAAAAACATGGCAATAACCAGAAAAAAAATAAAATTTCCAAAGATAAATAAATGCCATTTAACAATGTTTTGCTTCAACATATCATTTTTACAGCAAAACAAATGTTAAAATTGTAGTGAATTTTATTTTTTGGAGTTAAAACAATGACAAAAATTTGAAGTTGTCATAATTTATAAGCAAAGAAAAAACCGAGAAGAAAATACAGAGTCATTTAATAGGTTATTATGCTCTTCCTCACACGGGGTGCATTTGGCCCCCGGACCACATGTTTGAGACCCCTGCTTTAGACATTTCATGTTGTTCATACTTGTTCAGGTTTTTCACATTTTATTGTTACATTACAGTTTGTAACTGTAAATATTTCCATATTTTCATGTTATTTTTAAAAACTGAAACAAAGATAAAAAATTTAAATTGTCATTGTCAGCATAATGTCAAATCTCTTTGACATCAAACCCAGAAGAAAAAAAAATTTAATAAAAAAATTATATATATATATATATATATATATATATTAAGATTTTTATGTTATTTGACTCTAGATAATATTGGTATGTATGTGGAACCTAAACCAAAATCAGTTCCACAGCCTTGACTGTGGAATTATTGACCTTTGTAAATTCATCCCAGGGGCTGCAGTGGAATCTTTGACAGGCCGTATTTATCCCCTGGGCTACATGTTTGACACCCTTGCTATAAAGTATGCAATTAAATATAATTACATCTGAAAATAAAACTTTAGCGAACACCTAATAAATGGACTGCACTTACATAGTGCTTTTCCACCTTCATGGTGCTCAAAGAACTTTACATTCATCCATTCACACACACTCATACACCAGTAGGTTGCTAAGGTTCTGTCAGTCCTACTGGGGGCCTAAGTCAGGGTTCAGTGTCTTGCCCAAGGACACCTCAACATGTGGACAGCCAGAGCTGACCATTCGATCTTTACACACCATTTTTGGGAAAAATCATTGAAAGAGTTGTCTTTCAGCAAATTCATGCCTTCTTGGTGCAAAACAGTCTTTATAGTGACTTTCAGCCTGGATTCCGAGCACACCACAGCACTGAGACTGCACTGATCAAAGTGCTAAATGACATTCATCTGAATGATTCATCCAGAACCTCTGTCCTAGTACTATTGGACCTCAGTGCCGCATTTGATACAGTTGACCACAATACACTGCTTGACAGACTGGAAAAGTGGGTGGGGCTTACGGGCACTGTGTTAAACTGGTTCAAATCTTATTTAAAGATAGGAACTACTTTGTCTCAGTTGGCAATCACAGGTCAGTGAGTACAAAGATGTTGTGTGGGGTTCCCCAAGGGTCAATTTTGGGACCGCTTCTGTTCAACATCTATATGCTGCCCCTGGCTCAGATCATAGAGCATTTCAACATTTCTTACCACACATACGCAGATGACACACAACTTTATATTTCCGTGTCATCACTCGATTACAGTCCCTTACTGACACTGAGTAAATGCATTCATCAAATCACTGAGTGGATGTGCCAGAACTTCCTCCAGCTTAATGCGGACAAAACAGAAGTGATTGTTTTTGGCCCCAAAAAGAAAGGTCAAAGTTCAGTGCTCACCTTGAGTCCATGTCACTAAACCCCACAAACCAAGCCAGAAATCTGGGTGTAATTATTGACTCTGACCTGAAATTTAACAAACATTTAAAAGCCATTACCAAATCTGCCTATTACCACCTAAAGAACATTGCTAAAATCAAGGGTCTTCTGTCCAAACCATATACAGAAAAACTAATTCATTCATTCATTTTCAGTAAGTTAGATTATTGCAATGGTGTCTTCACTGGTCTAAACAAAAAATCAATCAGGCAGCTACAGCTGATCCAAAACGCTGCTGCCAGAGTCCTGACCAGTACCAGGAAACTGGACCACATCACACCCGTCCTCAAATCCTTACATTGTCTTCCTGTGGGTCAAAGGATAGAATTCAAAATCTTACTCCTGGTCTATAAAGAACTAAACGGCCTTGGACCCAAATACATCCTAGACCTTCTGGTTCCCTATGAAGCATCCAGAGCCCTGAGGTCATAGGTCATCAGGAACAGGTTTACTGTGTGTTCCAAAGATAAGAACGAAACAAAGTGAGGCATCATTCTGTTACTCTGCTCCTCAACTGTGGAACAAACTACCTGGATACCTGAGGTCTGAGAAAAACTATCAGTTCATTTAAATCAGGCCTGAAAACATTATTGTTCACTGGAGCTTTTACTTAAGAGTATTATTTGCTTTAAAATGTTTTTATGTCTTGATTTTAATTGTCTTTTAATGCATCTTTATCATTTTAATTTTCTTCTGTTTCTGTTTTTGTGTAAAGCACCTTGAGTTGTCACACACATGCACTAAATAGTATAGTATATGGCTGCCAGACTGGAATATGCACTGATCTCGAGCACTGTTGACTGTCCCTCTGTGGGGTTAAAAGAAATAAAAAAAAAATAAATAAATAAATAAATACATGAATAAAATAAGTGAATAAATAGAAAAATAAAATAAAATAAATAAAATAAAAATAAAAGCAAAATGCAAAAAAAATAGAAAAAGGAAAGAAAAAAAAAGGGAAAAGAAGAAGAAGGAAGGGAGGAAAAAAGAAAACAATAAACAACAAAAAAACTCTATTTGTTACCTACTTTCCTATCTGCTCATTTGTTTTAGTTGTTTTTTTGGGGTTTTTTTTGTATATATGTCTATGTTTAGTACTTCAGTTATTGATTATTGGTATTGTTATCATTGTTATTGTTATTATTTTATTTATCATATTTTTGGTACTATGCACTATATTACTACAAGATGTATTTACGTTGTTGAGGAAGTGAAGAAGGGGTAGGATTAGATAAGCTTATGCTTCATCCTACTCCTTTTCGGACATGTCATTGTTATTATTATTATTGCTGTATTGATAATTGTTGCACTTTGCACATGTTCGAAATAAATCATTCAAATAAAAAAATAATAAAATGTGCTATACAAATAAATTTGCCTTGCCTTTAGACAACCCTCTCTACCAACTGAGCCATAGCCGCCTTATAGAATAGAATAAGATAAAACAGAACAGCACAGAATGGAATTGGACAAAATAGTCTTGCCCAAGGACACTTCGACATGTGGACAGCCAGAGCGAATTGCCTTCAGTCATTTAACGACCCACTCTACCAACTGAGCCACAGCCGTCCACTCTAATAGTGATTAATAAATCTGGGTCAGTTTATCTGCTGCAAGGACATGATGTTTACACATTATTTAGAGTTTTCATGTTAAAAATATATATCACACATCACTGGCATTTTAAAGTCCCTTCATTGGGTCCCGGTTTGTTTTACAATAAACTTTAAAATTCTGGTCCTGACTTTCAGAGCTCTTCATGGACAGGCTCCTAAATACATCAGCGCCCTGATACAACCTTATAGCTCTGCCCGCAGTCTAAGGTCTACAGGACAAAACCTGCTGATGGTTCCTCAGACCTGCTTCAAAACCAGAGGACACAGGTCCTTCAAAGTGGTGGCGTCTCATCTCTGGAATGATCTGCCTTCGTCTCTGCGTTCCCTGGACTCAATAGAGAATTTAAAAAAAACACCTAAAAACCTTCCTCTTTGAAAAGGCTTTTCAAAGTTAGAAAACTTATTATTTTACCTGTATTTGCACTCTATTTTACTGTAATCTTTTAATGTAGTATTTTACTGTAATATTTTATTGTTCTTTCTGTGAAGCACTTTGTGACCCATGTCTGTAAAAAGCGCTATATAAATAAAATTTACTTATTTACTTACTTACTCATTTTAATGTAAAAACATAGGCTGTTGTAATAATATGACTATATATATATAATATATATAAGATTATGGCCCGGCTTTCACTCTTCTTCTTCTTCATTCTTAAGACATTTTGATCCTTAGATAGATTTAATGGAATATAAAAGGAGGTTTGAGGCACAGAGGCTTCCCAACAACACTCAAACATATCAAGGTGAACTGGTCTGTGTATAGTCCACAGGCCCTGACCTCTGACCTCTGCCCTTGCTGCCCAGAGGATCATTGTAGATCAGGTGTCGACTGGAATGAAGGCGGATTGTTTTCAAAGGCAGACGGACAACAGGCTCGTCCTCGACCACAGCGTTCCAGGGCGGCGTTCCAGGGTGACGTTCCAGGATGGTCCGGGAGCAGCGTCCTGCGGCGGCGGTGGAGGGCGAGTGCCGGTCGAGCCTCCCAAAGGGGGACGACAGCTGTGAGGTGCTAAGTGTTATGTGAGAAGACGAGCCGTGGGGTTAATGTGACAGCTGGAGATCCGGATCCACAGAACAATAGCGCGACCCACACCCGGCAGGGCTGATTTACCGCTGTGCGGATTCACCCGCGGCCTTCGTGTGCCGATAATTTTAGCTGGTTTAAACATGATGAATGATTGAAATGGGCCATGATTGGCCGGGCGGGGGCCACACCTGTGGACATGGTTGTAACAAAGGATATTGTTGCCACGGTTACACACAGACACATGAGCCGGTGACAAGGCCAGCACGCAAACCCGATCCAACCGCACACGCTACGGCCACACACTACATAGACGAACCAATCACAGCACACATGACCTCGTTGTGGGGTCAGGAGTTCAGCAAGAAAATACAAACTAAAGCCCTCCAACTGCGCAGAGTGTTAAGGCCACAGTTCTTCCTCCACCCATTGACATTCTAGATAAAACATCATATTTGTACGGCGTCTCAGATCAGATCTGTCCAGAGGTGAAATGATTCTTTGAGGAATGTGAATAATTCAAGTCAAAAAAATGTTCGAGGCAGATTCATTGCTTCAAAGATTTGTTTAATTTTATTCATAAGGCGCACTTAAAAGACATTAATTTTCTCCAAAAATCAACAGTGCACCTTATATACATGTATTGATTAATTCCGGTTGTGCTTAGTGACTTAGAATTTTAACTTTATCTCATAATGTTAGTTTTTATCTCATGATTTTGCCTTTTCATTTCATAATTTAGAGTTTTTAATTGCATAATTTTGGCTTTTTATCTCATGATTTTGATTTTTATGTCATGAGTTTGACTTATGTCATGAGTTTGACTTTTTATCTCATGAGTTTTCTTTTTATCTCAGAATTTTGGCTTTTTAAAGTTTGATTTAGCAAAATAAGAGTGTTATGTCCCATGTTGCAACTCAACAAGGTTGGGAGTTATTGGGACTTTTTAGCTTTGCTTAATGCGCCTTAATAGTCCAGTGTGCCTTATATATGAAAAAATATATTTTTTTAAATAAACCATTCATTGACAGTGTGCCTTATAGTCCAGTGCTGCCTATAGTGTGGAAAATATGGTATGTCAAAGTTAAACTCGTTGCCGTCACACCTCCATTATCATTGTTTCACACAGACTGTTTTAACTAACCTAACTGTATGTCAGTGGACTTCAAAGATTTAAGATGTTCGGTGCACTCAACTGTCAGCAGAAATTGTGAAAGTATTGGTATGTATAAAAAAACAAACAAAATATCAAAATTGTGGGACCATATTACACTGCATAAAGCAGACAACCCAGTGCAGAGTATGCACCGTAAAATTGCATTAGTTTACCATTGCAGTACTTTATCAATGCTGCATCATCTGAATCACAAGCATCCGCACATCAATAGCACTCGGACCCTCTACAACAGGGTCTCAAACTCATTTTCTTCATTTTCCACATTCAGCCTGATTTGATTTTCAATGGGTTGGACCAGTAAAATGAAAACATAATAACCTATAAATAATGACAACTCCAATTTTTGTCATTGTTTTAGTGCAAAAAACCCCATTAAATTATGAAAATACTTTTATAAATTATCCAAATGCAAAAAAGGAAAGGAAAGTAAGAGTAATTTTAACAATATTCTGCCTCAGTTTATCATTAGTCCATGTGTTTTATTATGGATCAGTTCTACAAAGACACTAAACCAGGGTTCCCCAATTAGATTTCATCAAGGGCCAAATTCTGACCTGGGCACCAAGCTGAGGTCCACAGCACCTGTGGGGCACACAGTGGCAGGGAGGGGGGCGCCACAACATCCCCACTCTAGTGACAATACAGATAATAATGTTGAATTTGCACTTCTAACATTATTAGTTGTGCCTGGGATTCAGGAATACTATTTGTCAGGGTCACACAAAGACAAATTGCACCCTGGAAACAAAAGTTGAGAATCAACCATTTACTCAAAAGAAATATTTGGTTATTACAGTCTGCTTGGAAAGTTTCCAGATTTATAACAGTAGCTAGTTAACTCAAAATAAAATGTTAAAAATATAGTAGTATAGTCTGCTTGAACAAATCAACAGTAATACAGCTGTAACACCAGCCAGTTGTACATACTTAAAAACAAAACAGATTTCAGCCACACTCTTACTTCAACTTCAAATTCAAATCTCTCTAAATTTACAGAACTCAGCTCCAACTACACCCCCCACACTACTGGAAAACGCTCCCTTTTATATATCCCTAAGCTCCACCCATGGGCATACCAATTACCACATTATTTAATTAACAATCTACAATATTTACATGGAACATACATCAAACTGAAATCATATTAACTCATATTCAATTCAATTTTATTTATATTTATATATATTTATATGTTTCATATAAACGATAGCACATATTATCCTCCATACATAAACACAAACAGAAGAAAAACCCAAAACAATGAATGAATGTCTGTGTCCTGTAGTCAATGGTCATGTGTTCTATGAAGCGTGAATTATGAGTATATAACAGTGGTCCGGTTCTGCAGCAGGTGTGTGTGTGTGTGATGCCCACCACATGGGGAAAAGACTGAGTAGTGAGACAAGGACCAGATGACAATGACCAGTTTAAACATATGTCGCAGGAGAGCCGCGCTTCACACACTCCAAAAAACACGAGGGAAAGAAAAAAAAGACGAGAAAAAAGACAAACACGCGGGGCAGAGATGACAGTGCACTAATGTCGCACCGTTACAATATTTTTAAAAAATTATCTTTTTTCTCACAAGTTGGTGAGGGCCAGTTTGTGTCTTCTCGCGGGCCGGCCACCTACTGCACTAAACTCTTAGTAACAGAAGCAGAAAATGCTTCAAATTGTGTCTAATTTTCTTTTTACATTTAAGGTTGTTCATATTTGTTCAGGTTTTTCACATTTTATTGTTACAGGATAGTTTGTAAATGTAAATATTTTCATAATTTTCTATAGTTTTTTTCAGTTAAACAATGACACACATTTGAACTTGTTATCATTTATAGCTAAAGAAAAAACTGAGAAGAAAATATGGAGTCATTTAATAGGTTATTTTCGAGACCCGTACTCTACAAGGTACACTATTAAAAGTAACATATTGCTAACTGGTGAATACTAGAGCTGTTTTGCAGCCTTATGTGTTGTAATTATTTTTACCAAATGTACCAAGATCTCACTCAGGTAGTGGAGAACATTCCTTCTCATCCAGATGTGCACATCCACGTGCACACACACCTCAAAATACCCCACTCTCCCATTCCCATTTAATTGATTGACGTAGTTAAAAAAAAAAAGATTAAATTAATAGATGAAAAAAATGTCTCCATTCCAGAAATATTCGATGGTCGCAGCCCTAGATCTGTTCCATTGTCCCTCATGTCTCTGTCCAAAATTCTCCAGTTTTCCACACAGAACACTAATATTAGGCAGTTAAAAGTTTGTATTTTTTCAAAACAAGTTTTCTTATGACAAGTTCTCTGAAAATTTACAACATGAATAATTACATCAATCATCTATGATCTGTTTAGAATAAAACACAAACATTAATGATATTTGGGTTGTGGTCAGTCGGGTCAATGGTAAATACGCTTTATTAACTGAATTTCCATGAAGGTGATGTATAATGTCAGAAGTATCCTACCGTATGGAGGGAGCAAGAGAGAAAGTCAAGTCGGGAGAGTGGAAGCTCCGGAAACATACAAACAAAAAAGTAAGGTTTGGGACACATTCAATGATATTTTTAAAGATGTTGAGCAGCTCCTAGTGTTTTCTTTTCTGTGGAAACTGGGTTCAAATGGCTCTTTGGGTGTTACAGGTTGTCGACCCGTGGTTTAGATGCTGCGCATTGGTAACTTTTGAATGATGAAGCAGGACAAACATTGGATTTTAACACGGAAATAAATGCAGGTATGTGAGTAAGGTCATGTGATGTTCATAAAGACCATTGACTACTTTATAAAAATGTGTGTCGAGAAGCGGAGGGCAGGCTAGTTAAAAAAGCGGTTGGTTGCGGGTCGTTTATACATCGACCCGCGCATCACTGATACACAGATAATCAACCAGGGGGCAGGAGTTCATTATCAATGGCCTTTCAGTGACACTACAAGTTTGTCATTAAAGAGGAAGGAGGAATAACTTTCACAATTTAGAAAAGGAATAAAAAATGTTTTAGACATGATTGTGTTACATTTTGTTTTTGTTTAAAAATAATATTTCAGGATTGAAACCCGATGGATCAAACATGATACAAAATTGAAATACACATACACGTAAATTGATAGTTGGGGGGTTGTTACTCGGTAGGATCAATAAAGGTTCCATTTTCAAGGAACTGGGATTGAGCTGCTGCTTTGTAATAATCACTAAAATAAATGCAAACTTCACATGTAGTATCTGGTCTAACATGTTGATAGTTGAAACAAATGCAAAACAGGAAGTGGACATCCAGTAGACATCCAGACATTAAGTGGAATTAACAGACCCATGTAAACATGAAAGAAATAGCTTTAATTCTGAATTATTTTATTCAGAATAAATAATTCAGAATTAAAAAATATGTAAATGTACTCGCTGGCTCAGAACAAAAGAGTTACCGTCATATCCAGTCATATCTTGAACACATTGAAGTTAAGTTTCATCAATGTGGATATGTAGAATATTTGTGCATTTTTCATTTTCTCATCCTGTGGGGTTTAGGGATTTTCATCCAATCAGAGCAGACCACCGTCCTTTACACCACGCTCTGGACAGACCACCTTCCTCTATGACCATGTGACCCAGTGACCTTACCTTGACCTGTGCAGTGTGGGACCAAGACGACGCAGCAGCTCCACAGCAGCAGGAGGACGGTGGTGGATCCAAGAGACGACATGATGAGCTGAAACAGAAGAAGCAGGCAGCATTAGATAAATACACGTGGCATGTTCATGTTCTAGATGACACACAGATAAACACACAAGGCTTCAGGAAGGCGAGAGGGAGCCAAATGCCTGGAGCTGTCGTCGTCTCCATCAAAGGTCTGGATCAGGTGTAGGCTCATAAATCTGAGAACGAGCAACTCCATCCTGCTCTGACCTTCACCCAGTACGACTATGAGAAGTTCAAACCTGAACCCAAAATATTCCGTCACTGGCAGATTTTTTTTTAAGATGACGGAAAATTCTGAAGGTCATCTGTCACTTTGATAGATTAAAATACTGAGGATAATTTACCAAAGAAAGGTAAATATAGAACCTACAGACAGGATCACTAAGATAATATAAAAGGTGCTCTTCATGGTTTTATATGTAAGGAGGAGGTTTTTAAATTTAATTCTAAACCAGAGGTGGTCAAAGTCCTCACATATAGCTGTGGCTCAGTTGGTAGAGTGGGTCCCCCAATGACCGAGAGGTTGACGGTTCGTGTCCAGGCTCTGGCTGTCCACATGTCGAAGTGTCCTTGGGCAAGACACTGAATCCTGACTTAGGCCCCCAGTAGGACTGACAGCACCTTAGTGAATGTGTGGCTAATGTAAAGTGCTTTGAGCACAGTGAAGGTGGAGAAGCGCTATATAAGTGCAGTCCTTTTACCATTCTTCACTATTACACTGAATACAACGCCACATAGTCTTGGACCAGCTCAGGTATCCAATGAACTAAACTGCACAAATGCAGGGATGGGTAAAAAAATTAAATTTAGGGGTACAGACACAGGCAAATTTAAAGGAAGTGAAAAAATAAAAGCAGATTCATGGATGAAGCTGTGGACCCGTGGTTGATCCACACAGCCAGTTTGTTTTATTTTGAAGGAGCTTCATGTCCAATCACAGATGTCACTGAGCAGAATTGATGGTGTGTGTTTTAGCCAAAAGTAAAGCCCTCAAAAGTGAGTTAATAAGTAGATACTGAAAAAAGATTCAATATGAGGATGAGGATTATCATCCAGCAGGAACTATAGTTACCACATCACTGACATGTTTTTTTTAACATTAAATAAGAGTAAATATGACTTATTAAAAATATAAATTGAAATGACTAATAATAATGTGTCATGACGAAATTATCACGACCCTGTCCGTCAAAATGTCAGACAATAAAAATTTCTGACGCAACCTCTGAACCTGAACATCACACCACAATCCCACAGAGAATGAGAAGAGGGGGAAATATAACTGATAAAACCTGACCCCAACCAAAGATTAACTGGACGTAAGGTGGAATGTTGACAACAAAGTCAATGTGAAGAGAAAAAACATGATGAAAATCTATTAGTAAAATCATCCAATGATGATGTGGAAGGGTTTGAGTGTCAGACCTTATGACTATTAGACCAAAGTTTTTCTTTTCAGACGTCATTACAGAGATTAAGAATTTAGTTAGTGTTCATGTTCCTCTGAAAGTTAACGTTTCCCCCTGAGACTCATGGATCTACCTGTAATACACACCAGACCCACAGGTAAAGTCTGAACTAGGGCTGAACAAGCTATGGTTTAGACCAAAAATCGTGATTTCAGACAACACTATTTTGGAACTGTCGAAGCTGTGTTTTTTTTTTTTTCCAGCTATTTTACATCCAATACAATTATTTATTTATTTTTTTAACATTAGCCTGTGCCAACGACCTATACAGGCTGCTGAGATTTGGAGCCAAAACGTATATTTTTTTCTCTGTCAAATGAAAATAAATGTCAGAAAATTTTTAATTACAGTTATAAAATATAAATAGTGAGAGTTAAACTGAAAAAAATGACCAAACATACACCTTCCATTTTTACAGTTTTCTTATTTTTCTCCATTTTTTGTTAACTTTCTCCCTTTCCTTTTCTTTTTTTTTTTTCCTTTTTGGTTTTATTTTTCCTTTTTACTCTTCTTTTTTCCACCTGTCAGTAAGTCATGGCATGGTATGGTATTTGTTCTTTGAATTGTATAGTTTCTGTGACGCTTGCAAATGTTGCTGAAGCACTGAAACTTGATTTGAAGAAAATTGTGAATTAATTTGAAATTGCAATATCTGCCAGAAGAATTGTAATTAAATATTTTCTTAAAATCGTTCAGCCCTAGTCTTAACATATAGATGTTAGACATAATCTTCCTTATATTGTCAATGAGTCTGACAGCAGATCTGGATCTCCTTAAAGTGGAGACTTCAGGTTTAACTGCCGTTGAACCCGAGTGTCGCCTTTGAAATCGGATCTTCTGTCAGAATCTCCGACACGGTGAATCTTTAATGTGAACACTTGGACACGTCGTAGCTGCTCCTGCTTTCATCGAACTGAGCAGCTGATTTTCACTTCAGCTTTAACTTCACATGATTTATGTATGAGAACATGATGTGGCTAAATTGTGTCCAGTTTCAGGTTTGAGCCTTTAAAGGTGGATCAGAGGTTGTTCTTTACCGTCAGTCAGCTGGACTCCAGTCTATCTCTGATCCATCTCAGTGTCGTCATTTGGCCGAGGTGCTGTTGTGTCCTCACTTTACAACGAATCAGCAGCTTCTGCTTCCAAGAACTGAGTGAGAGGGTGATCGTGTCCTGAGTCCCCAGGTTGAGTCCTGACCGGTTGGACCTCCTACTGCCCCCCCCCACAGACCTGATGAGCATTTGCACCACAGTAAATGGGTTCAGAATCTGAAAAGGACCAGTCACCATCTGGAGAATGGTGCCCTGATCCATTTTAGGATGATCTTGGACTTGGCGGGTGGAGGGTTTTTGAAGCCAATAGCGCTCTCTGCTAATCGACTATAAACTCAGATGTCTGTTTACAGACGTGTGAATTCAGGTGTGAATGTTGATTTTCACGCCATCGGTCCTTGTTTTCCCCTCAGATGTTCTCCTCCTCTCACCTCACTGGTGTTTCCATCTGAGGACAAAGCCTGCGGCATCATTTCAAGTTTTTCATGGCTGAACGTTGTTAAACTAGCCACACTGCAGCAGATTTACATCAGGCAATGCATCAGATGTTAATCTGTTATGAAGTTCTCACTATCATTAGCAAGTAAGCTTAATGTAGATGACATTGTTTATTAAGATAAAGTTTGCTGTTCCCTTTCCTCAATACTTAATTACTTAATAATTATTTATAATTTAAGACAAAATACTGTACCCCTATAATCAATTACACAATTCTGTCCAAGAATATGGTGATGCTGCAACTGTGGGTCTTGAACTGTAGACCTTCAGAAACATTGTCAAATATTTAGTAATTGTATTCACATATATCAGTGTGTAAATGACATGGATGTATAGTGTCAGAGTTCCACCATTTACCTCAGGCCTTTCATAAAACAACATTCAATTGTTTGCCTGGATTAGAAAACAATGCATATAAATATAAATAATATAAGTGCTCAACCTTTGCCCAAAGTTGTGTTCTGAAAATATTCCCATCTTTTCAACATTAATAACTAAACTGTCATTCCGCAGCAGCATTACTGCACTATTTTTGACAGAAAAAAAATTGTCCATTATAGTGACACAGTAAACCACTCTGGTACCCCATGGTGTGTGAAACAAACTTAATGGCAAAAAAATAAGAAATTATTGCACGTCTTTGCGATACAATTATTGCACACTGTGTTATCGCAGTAACCATATTTTTTCGATATATTGTGCAGCCCTATTGTAGTTCCTCAGTTACTTGACTCTTTGGGTCCAAGTAGCCCTTTTTACTTCAGGAAGGTTCCTGGGTGAAATAACCCATTAGTGTCTCAGTCTCGCCCATGATGACTGTCTGAATTCTCCACATGCAGAGGCAATTAGTTCCAATGTTTCCTTTTACTGTGTCTTTTAACATCTGGAATATTGGACCATCCGTTACCAAAAGTCACACAGCTGTTCATGAAAACCTCTGTCAAAGTTCCTCCTCTGTCCTCAGTCTTCCACATGCATTTTCAGTCACGGACATCCTTCAAGTGGCACACACCATGATCACTCACAATCGCACATCGAGGAATTAAGGAGGTGAAAAATAAGGCCAGTGGCCTTCTGAATGTCTGCTTATGAGCCAATGAACATAAGCAGATGTCTTCTGTTACAACACATTTACTTCAAGTTTTTTGTCGATACTAAGTATTAACTGCTATCAGCTTAACTCTTTGATGCATAATGGTCACTCCAGTGGACAATTATTCTCCAGTTGTTCTTGTGTATATTCATGAGTTTTGTTTTGGTTCCACATTGGTCAGTTCCTATCATGATTATAACTTGGCTGTTCTTAATACCTGATCTACACTCACATGTTTACCTAGAAGTCAATTGCTTCTTGTTATTAGACTGTATTTCGCAGTCTCTTCTTAAACAAAAAATATACTAAAATTGTGTTTTTATTTCATAGTGGTCTAATATTGCATTTTAAATATGGTTCAAAGCTTAAACATGTTTTGCAGCTGACTGGACATTTTTGTAACTCCATAATAAATGCGTTCATTAAAAATATTTCAATCACATTGCTTTTTTCAGGCCTAAAGAGGAATAAAAACACAGGAAAAAAATCTTAACTAAGGTTCTCAGAATTCATGCATCACAGGGTTAATGCCGACACTTAGACAGAGTTAGCTTGTAGATAAATGTAGACTGTTTGAGTGGTCCATCACTCTCTGAAACCCAACTATGTCGCCTACTTGAAGTTTAAAGTTCAAATTTAAAAAGTTCAAATTTTTAACTATTTAACAAGGAACAAAATATCGCACTTCATTACCAGTAAAATAGGACATTAAATCTCAATGTAAATGTGAAGTAATTTTACTGTACTTAAAAAAATTGCAAATAAAGATCCTCATTTACAGTCTTCATGCTATGCTTGGCTACTTATGTCCATCTGTTTACAGTCTCTATGCTAAGCTAAGCTAACAGTGTGGTCCTTTAAAGTCTGTGGCGGCAGAAGTGATGGGTTCAGGAGTCATGTGACCTGCATTCAGCTTCCTGTCCTACCTGTGGACCTGGCTCTTCTGGTTTCTTCAGATCAGTTCTATCTTGGAGTGTTCTGGTCCGTGTGGTGTCTCTTCCTGCTCAGAGCTTCGTCTGTTCAGCCTGTTGCTGTAGCGACGGACGGACCTTCAGGTCTCTGTGCCCACACAGTCGACTGACAGGCGCAGAGGAACCAGGATCATTTTCAGGAGATTAGAGATGAACACAACCTCCGTAAAAACAGGAACTGACACGAACTGACACGCCTGGAAAGCATGTAACTGAGTCCTACATACCAAACACACACACACACACACACACACACACACACACACACACACACACACACACACACACACACACTTTCAGTGTTCGAAAGAAAAGAATGACGGCTGTGTGTGTGTGTGTTTTAGAAAGGAAAGCAACAGGTGGTCGATTTAATGCTTCAACTTGTACACACAGTTTGTTTCTGCTGCGCTCTTTACAGAAGCAGAAAAAGTACTGAAGCACTTACAACGAAGAAGTAACACTGATTAAATCTGAAACCATTGTTCCATTACAACAGAATCACAACATCAGATACAGATTCTTCTCGACGTTGGACTGAAAACTGAAGTAAAAGAAAAAAAAAAGTACAAATTCTCAATTGTTATGAAGTAAAAGTGCAAGTTTGCCATGGATGAAATAATACTTATTAAAGCAGGAGAAATAAAAGTTAAAAAAGTATCCAAAAAAGCGTTTAAAAGTGAGTTAGTGTGTAGATGATGGGTTTGAATAGGTCACAGTTACTCAGTTTTGTGGGTATGGACTAGAAATTTAGGAAAATGGGGGAAAAAGGTCACAATTGAGCTCAAGTCATCATTTTGATCAGATTTTTATAAGCAGAATTGTGAGATTAAAAACTCATAATTATGAAATAAAAAGTCAAAATTATGAGATAAACAGTCATAAGTATGAGAAAAGAAATGCATAATTATGAGATAAAGAGTAAAAATTGTGAGAAAAAAAGTAATTTTATGATATATAAAGTCGCAATGTTTCTCCTCCATTAATTTTCATTCTGAAGTGATTTGTTTTTCGTACTGTTACATCTGTTTAGTTTGAAAAATTTATGAGTCTATTCTGAGAATGTAAAGAGTATAAATTACAGATATTTAAATAAATGTAAGCAGTATACAGTACATATATTTATTTATATATAATGACTATAAAGTACACATATTTAAATAAATGTAAGGAGTATAAAGTACATATATTTATTCAAAAATGTAGGGAGTAAAAGTGACAAGTTGCCAGAAAAATTGATACTCAAGTAAAGCACAGATACCTAAAAAAAATCAACTTAACTACAGTAATGAAGTATTTTTACTTAGTTACTTCCCACATCTGAACCAGTGGAATCAATCTTGCAGAAATAGTGAAATTCTGAAAAAAGATTGTGAAAATTTTTCTGGAAAAACCACATGAATTGGTCAATGGACTGCATTTATATAGTGCTTTTCCACCTTCACGGTGCTCAAAGCGCTTTACATTAGCCTCTCATTCACCCATTCACACAAGGTTTCTAAGGTCTATGGTAAGTCCTACTGGGGGCCTAAGGCAGGGTTCAGTGTCTTGCTCAAGGACACTTCGACATGTGGACAGCCAAAGCCAGGATGCGAACCGCCAACCTCTCAGTCATTGGGCGACCCACTCTACCAACCTGAGGCCCAGCCGCCAGGTGTCAAACCTGAGGCCCAGGGGCCAAATCCGGCCTGCCAAAGGGATGATTTGTGAAATGCAAATATAGATATTAAGATATTAATTAATAATCACTTTAGTTCAGGTTCCACATTCAGACCAATTCAATCTAAAGTGGGTCAGATCAGTAAAATACTAGCATAATCTATCTATAATTCAACAAATGTCTGTCTGTAGTGTGTCCTATTTGTCTGTGGAACACCGAACACCTGCACAACTCCACCAAATGATCCAAAATTTGGAGGGTCACTTTCCAGTACGATGGCACATTACAGTGCAAAGTTTCACACCATTACGACATACAACAAAGATATTAAACTAACTTCATTGCTCTTTCTAACTTTGCTGCTCTGAGCATTGCCGTGTATATTGATTAGCTGACTAATCATTTCAATAGTCGGTTACTAGTTGACTATTAAAACAGTCGTTAAGTTGCAGCCAGAGACACAAATGATCAAACAGGTTAGTGGTCGACACAGAACCTATGTTTTTCAGTATCATCTTTCTGTAGCCAAAATAATCTCACATAACTGATGTTGCTTTTCTTCCTGGCAGTGAGTCTTGGTTTTGGGTGATTTTCTCTTGTTGGCTTTGGGTGATTTTCTCTTGTTGGTTGCTCAGTAATTTTTCAGTCTTGTTACCAGTGACTCAGTCCAAGCTGCTTCAGAATGATTGTGATGTGCTTAGTGTGTGTCAGGTTCTATTGAAATTAGATGAGAAATTAGATGAGCTCATTCGTATCCTACATTCCAGGACCTGTCATGTGACTATTACAAACACAAATATAATGACAAATAAAAGTACATTACCATAACTTTTTACCTTTAACATGTACATTATAATGTTGATGCTCAAACAATATATTGTGCAGCTCTAGTTGAGACTGACCTCAACTCCTCTCTGTAGTCATAAAACAATGTAACTCAAACTAATGGGACGTTAATCTCCATAAGGACAAGTATTCAGGGAATGCCTAATCTCGCCCTTTGCTTAAAACTGCTTGCGAAAAATAGTCTTGCTGGAATGTTCATAAATTGTCTAAGTCTAATATATATATTGTGTCTTCATTTATAAAATAAGATAATCAAAGAAATGATTGATCTCCCTGACTATATTTGACATGAATCATGATTATTTTTCTGTACTTCTTCTCATTGTTCCTTTTGATATCAAGTTTCTATCATTATTCACTGTTTCAGAGTTAATCCATCGTTATTTGCTTTTGATGTGCTTGTTGGTCAAGCCATCAAAAACCAATTGTTAGTCACCCATCACTCATCCTCCATTTGTAGACACCAGCTGTTATTTAAATATTTCATCATAAGCTTAATGTTTATGGTTCATGGTGATCAGTGACATTGAATGACTCAGTCAAGGTAAATTTTCCATCACAGTCTATGCTTGACTGTCATGTCTGTAGTTCTGCTCTGTCTTTCCTCTGTCTGTGTGTGACCTTTGTCCTGATTTCAATGCAAGCCACCTGAGTTATCACACCCGTGGTTAATCAGGTGGCTCTATATAAGCCTGCTCTTTCTATCTGCTTGTTGCCAGATCCTTGTTGCATGTCAAGACCTTCCAGCGTTGTAGCTGTCTGTTCTCTCACGTTTTGCCTGTGTTCTGTTCCTGACCCAGTTCTGCCTGCCTCCGACTTCGACCCTGCTTCCGTCTGTCCACGCTTCCGTCTCTGACTTTTGGATCTGAGCCTTCACCTGTCCCCGACCACATCCCAGTCTGCTTCCCCGGTACTCGAACCACGCTTCTGGACTTTGACCCTCCTACAGCCTGCCGTTACCGACTCTCCGTTACCGACCTCTGCATTGGACTACGTTTTCCCTCGAGCCTGATCTCTGTTACTGCTGTGTAAGATAGTTTCATTGAAAGAGATTGAACTGCCATTCGTGTGCTGTCTGCACTTGGGTCCGACCTCAGATCCTCACATTGACACACAGAAACAGGGTTACAGAAGTTAATTTTGCGGCATGTCACCTTTGACCTCCAGAGATCTCAAAAACTATTGGTCGTAGGTGATAAAAACCAACTATGACAATTGTAGAAGTCTACATTCCACATCGTTTGGTACCATTCTAAAAGTTCTGTAACCCTCCGTTCTTGAGTTCTAACCGATAATGTGATTTTTGACTTTTTAGTTAATTGTGACCTTGACCTTTCTCAAATGGATCATTGCATCTGATGCACATTAGCTATATGTATGCTCATATAATGTCATGGTGACATCTCAAATATTCATTCATTCATTATCTGAACCCGCTTTATCCTCACTAGGGTCGCAGGGGTCACTGGGGGCCTAATCCAGCTACAATGGGCGAAGGCGGGGTACACCCTGTATGAGACGCCAGTTCATCGCAGGGCTGACATACATAGACAAACAATCACTCTCACATTCACACCTATGGCCAATTTTAGATTAACCAATCAACCTATCAGTGCATGTCTTTGGATGGTGGGAGGAAACCGGAGTGCCCGGCGAAAACCCACGCGGACACGGGGAGGACATGCAAACTCCACACAGAAAGGTCTGGTGTGGGATTCGAACCAGGGTCCTTCTTGCTGTGAGGCACGAGTGCTAACCACTGCACCACCGTGCCGCCCATCTCAAGTATTCAGTGAGCTATATTATGTCTCTGTGGACGGACAGACACACAGACAAGGTGATTACAATAATCTCGCCCAACATTAGTTGGGCGAGATTAATGACGTTGTGGTCTTGGTTCATTGAAAAGAAACCTTTAACCCTATAGCTGGCATTTAGTTGGATGTCATCTGTTATGATGTTCATCATGATTAAGAGATCATGTTTGTCTTCTGTTTATAAGTCGGATCAATGTGAAACATTATGAGGTAAAGACCCTCAACAGTCCACTGTATGTTCAGCTGTTTTTATCACACAGGCCTTTTTACTGGATTAAATGGATTCAGTGAATCATCAAACACTTCATTAGTTATTTGTGGACCACTCATTACACACCGGAACATGTTAACTTTGTTTTTGACTATTTTCAATCTGAATTGCTGGTGTGGACTAACTATTTTATCACTGATAAAAACAGTTCTACATTTTATAGCCATAACTGATCTACTTATTCCACAGAAGAGTCACAATGTTTTATTTATATACAACATTAGCATTAGTATTTATACAGGAAATATTTGTAACATGAGAAGATGGATGTCAGCTTCAGTGGTTATTATTGGAGTTATATGAAGGTTATTTATATCTTTTGTCTGATGTTTTAACAAAAGAACATTGTTACCATGTTTCATTCCAAATGTATAAATGATGATTTATTTATTTGACGTTTTACTTAAGTTTGAAAATGTTACTGTGAATGGTTCTTGTAACAGACAACCAGGGGTCAGAGGAGGTCAAAGGTCAGAGTGACCTGATAGCAGGTGGAATAACAGAGTAAAGGTATTTCCAGGGGTCAGAGGGCAGGACCCCCGCCCCAAATGCTGTCTGTTCTAGAGTTCTGTGCTTTTACTCTGAAGAGGTGGTATTTATAGACTGAGTTTAACACACAGACAAACTTCAGAGGTCTCAAACATGTGGCCCGGGGTCTAAATGGGGCCCGCCAAAGGTTCCAATGCGGCCCATGGGGTGAATTTACAACATGCAAAAATTCCACAGTCAAAGCTGTGGAACTCATTTTAGTTCAGGTTTCTCATACAGACCAATAACAGCCTACAAAAAAATGACTTCTTAGTTGGATTTGGAAAATAATATTACATCATGCTTAAAAAATAACTTCAAATTTGTGTCTTTATTTTAGCTAAAAAAATTACATTGAATTACATTTTCAAACTATCCCGTAACAATAAAATGTGAAAAACCTGAAGAAATATAAAGTAATTAAAATGCCTAAAGAAAATTAACATTTTCTGTTTCCGTTAGTGTTTAGGGTCTCTGTAGAACTGATCCATGATGCACATGGACAAATGATACGTTGAGACAGAACACTGTTAAAAGTGCACTTATTTTTCTGAAGAAATTTCTTTTTTTTCCAGGTTATTGGCATTTTTTCTGTTTGAGTAGTTCATACACCTACGGATTTTCATAATTTGATGTGGGTTTTTTTTTCTCACAAAAACAGCAACAAATATTTGAAGTTGTAATTATTTATAGATTATTATGTTATTTTACTGGTCTGGTCCACTGGAGATAAAATTGGTTTAAATGTGGCCCCTGCTCTACTTTCAGTAGAACCTACTGAACACATTGAGTTCATGCTTATATAAGACACACTCGAACTACAAAGTATGTTTTCAAGTTTCGGTGTTTCTTTAATGTCGTTCTGCTGCTGTGACAATCATCCACCTTCTACTAGTGACCCTACTGCTTAACTGTTGGCCTGTAAAAGTGTCACAGTTAAACTGATGAAGTGACGCAAACTGTTGAAAACATTTCAGAGATAAAATGCTGAAGTTCAATTAATGTCATTCTAAAAGCTACTAATTAATGATGTAAGGAAAGTTATAAATGATGAAAAGATGTTCAAGATAAAGTTGTGTGAATAAATGGCAATGACGAACACAAACACGTGGTTGGGACTGGACACACAACTGGACACACAACACAACACTGTCCACTTCAAAAACTACAGATGGCATGTCGGTCTTACCTCCATGAGCCAAGTCCTGGCGTCCACAGTGTCCACAGCCCCACTCTGCTCTGAGTCACACACCCACTCACACTGTTGCTTACTTGAGTGTATCTGAATCCCCTCCCTCTGACACACACACACACACACATTAACACAGTCTCCATGGTGTTAAATGCATGTGATGTCTGTTTTAATAAGTGTTGATTGGCCTCATAAACAGTGTCTATGTCTCTTTCACACTGAGCTTCGTTAAAACACAACACGTTTTCACTCATGTCTGATAATTTGGGGGGTGGGGGGTGTACAAGAGGGACCAGTGCTACCTTTAACAAAAGTCCTGCCCCCTCATAATAGAGTTTCTGAAGATAGCGAAAAGGAAAATGAGTTGCACAACAGCAGGAGGTATAGAGGAATTACAGCAGCTTAAGTTTTACTTTCACTTTGTGCAGTCATATTATATGCGTGTACTTATTGTACTTATTACATACAGCATGGAACGCACCCCTCATACAATCCCTGGATGGACTTGTCTATTAGATGTGCTATAGCAGGGGTAGCAAACACACAGGTTATGGGACAAAACTGACTTGCCAAAGGTTCTAATTTGGCTCAGAGTATGAATTTGGAAAGTATTCGTACTCGTCGTCTTCCACTTTATCCAGGTCCGGGTCACAGGGGCAGCAGCCTCAGCAAACAGCCCAGACTTTCCTGACCCCAGCTACTTCTGCCAGCTCCTCCAGGGGAATCCAAAGGCGTTCCCAGGCTAGACGGGGGATATAATCCCTCCAGTATGTCCTGGGTCAGCCCCAAGGTCTCCTCCCACATGGACATACCCAGATCACTTCCCCAGGGAGGCGTCCAGCAGGCATCCTCACTAGATGTCTGAGCAACCTCAGCTGACTCCTCTCGACATGGAGGAGCAGCGGCTCTACTCTGAGTCCCTCCTGGATGTCTGAGCTTCTCATCCTATCTCTAAGGCTGAGCCCGGCCACCCTGCGAAGGAAACTGCCCTCTTGTACCCGTGATCTCATTCTTTCGGTCACGACCCAACGCTCATGACCATAGATGAGTGTCGGAACATAGATTGACCAGTAAATCGAGAGCTTGGCCTTCTGGCTTAGCTTCTTCTTCGCTACAATGGATCAGTTTAGCACCCGCATTACTGTGGATGCTGTCCCAATCCACCTGTCGATGTCCCAGTCATCCTTCCGTCACACATGAATAAGATCCCGACGTACTTGAACTCCTTCACCTGAGGCAGACCCCCCCCCCAATGGAGAGGGCATTCCACCCTTCTCCGCCTGACATCCATGGCCTCAGACTTGGAGGTGCTGATCCCAGCTGCTTCACACTTGGTTGCGAACTGCTCCAATGACCAATGTGTCTGACCATTGACCAGATCAGACACCTGGATTAATCAGTTTGTCCAATTATGTGAAACAGGAAAAAAAGGAGACACATTAACTTCAGGAAATAGTGGAGCTGTGCAAAGAGCCCATGGTTCTTGAATCGGTTTGTTTGTTTGTCAGCAGCTTAACACAAAAACTACTGGACTAATTTCTTTGAAATTTTCAGGAAAGGTGTGAGGTAGCCCTGAATAGATCCCATTAAAATTTGGTGAATGCATATGAAAGGTCACAGTCACCAAAAATGTGTTTTCACAATGATAAGAGATAGTTAAATGTGTGTGGGGGGTAGCAGGGTTTGTTGTGCTGGGTACCGCCTGTAAATTAACTGTTTTCATAGAGACAGTGAAAGTTCAGGGTCACTTCAAATAGGTCCTCAGGGATCTCTCTCTGTCTCGTCATCTAAATGGACTGTACTTATATAGTGCATTTTATACCCCACTGCCCAAAGCGCTTTACAATTCCTCACATTCACCCATTCACACACACACTCATGCACCAGCAGACGGCTGCTGCCAATACACCGGTACTGCCTGACCCTATTGGGAGCAACTTAGGGTTCAGTGTCTTGCCCAAGGACACTTCAACATGTGTACAGCCAGAGGCGGGACGTGAACCGCCAACCCTTCGATCATTGGATGACCCTCTCTACCAACTGAACCTGCTTTATCTTCACTTGGGTCACAGGGGTCTGTGGGGGTAATCCAGCTACAATAGGCAAATGCGGGGTACACTGTATGAGACGCCAGTTCATTGCAGGGCTGAACATACACTATAGTACCAAAAGTATTCGCTCACCTGCCTTGAAATACACTCAACTGACATCCCATTGTTAATCTATGGAGTTTGATATGACATTTCTGTATTCTGCAAGTGTGCATGTGTGTGTGTGTGTGTGTGTGTGTGCATGTGTGTGTGTGTGTGTGTGTGTGCATGTGTGTGTGTGTGTGTGTGTGCATGTGTGTGTGTGTGTGTGTGTGTGCGTGTGTGTGTGTGTGAGAGAGAGACTTTGGATATTTTCATGCTGCCAAGTTTCTGGGAACAGTAGTGCATAAAGTGAGGTCCATAAAGACATAGTTTGACATGGATGAATGTGACTGTCCTGAACACAGTCCTGGCCTCAACTCCACTGAACACTTTTAGGATGAATTAGAGCACACACTGAGAGCCAGGCCTTCGGTCCAACGTCAGTGTGTGATCTGACAAATGTTTCTGGGTGGAATGGTCCCATAAACACACTCCTAAACCTTGTGGAAAACCTTCCCCAAAGAGTTGAAGCTATTGTAGCTGCAACCCATTTCACTTCATGGATTAAGAATGGGATGTCAAGTTCATATGCAAGTCAAGGCAGGTGAGTGAATACTTTTGGTAATATAGTGTATATAGACAAACAATCACATTCATGCCTATGGGCATCAGTGCATGTCTTTGGATGGTGGGAGGAAACCAGAGTACCTGGAGAAAACCCACCCAGACACAGGGAGAACATGCAAACTCCACACAGAAAGGTCTGGTGTGGGATTTGAACCAGGGTCCTTCTTGCTGTGAGGCATGAGTGCTATCTACTGCACCGCCATGCCCCCCCTTAGGGATCTGTCAGTCTAAATTTACTTCTTCTGTATCTCAGCCTTTCCATGTCAGTATCAGCACCATCTGGTCAAACCTGGATCTGAATCTGCATGAACAAGTCTCTGCTGGTTCACTGAACCCTGGTCTGGTCTCTGCAGGTCCAGACTCATCGTGTGCTGGATGTGAGTGGAGCTTTAACATGTGTCAACAGATCACATGTTGGTTCTGTTTCATACAATGACGCCGTTTTACTGAGTACAGTCAGAGAAAAGACCCAACTAAAGTTTAATATAGTGGTGTTGTGTTATACTGACAGAGGTGGGAAGTAACTAAGTAGAAGTAGATATACAAGTAGATATTTTGGGGATCTGTGCTTTATTTGAATATTTATTTTTCTGGAAACTCTTTACTTTTACTCCCTAGATTTTTGCATAAATATCAGTACTTTATACTCCTTACATTTATATAAATATCTCTACTTTATACTCCTTACATTAATATAAATATCTGTACTTTATACTCCTTACATATTTAGAATAAGCTTGATATGTTTTTAAACTAAAAAGATGTGACCGTATGTAAAATATGCATGGTTTTTTACTGTCCCCAGATGTTTTAGTGGATGACCTGTCAGGCAGAGGTGGGTAATCCCAGGTTCATCAAGTCAAAGTCCTGCCATGTACTGGTTCAAACCGGTTCACTGAACACAGGTGATTCCACTAATTATCCCATTTACCTGGATAAGGCATTGTGCTCATCAGAGTGGACTGGTTCAGTGAACAGGTTGGAACCAATACATGGCAGGACTTTGACTTGATGAACCTGGGATTACCCACCTCTGCTGTCAGGTACCAGACCCAGTGCAGAACTCTGTTCAGTATCCTTCACTCTGGAATTAGAAAACAGAAACTTTTTTATGATTTTCCTGGTTAAAGAAGTATTAATTCATTCATGGCGAAAAATGCAGTTTTACTTTTTACTTTTGTACTTTATTACAATTGAGAAGTTGTACTTTTTAATCACAAGTAGCGGTACTATTAACAGCTACTTGTCCTACTTGTACAGCATCTGTACTAAAGTACATAATATGAGTACTTTTACCACCTCTGCATACTGGTGTTGTGTGTAGTCTGTCATACTCGTGATGTGTGTCATTATGGATGGGGAAATTCATAAAAAATCTTGGCCGATCACTGAGCCTCATTAACTGGTTGAAGTCGGTCACAGAGAAAAGAAAACACTTGCTTTGTCAGCTCACACACACACACACACACACACACACACACACACACACAGATATTACACACCGTGGCACGCTTCAGTCACTTCACTTTTTAAACACGAGTCACACTGCAAGCAATGTTATCTTAAAAGTTTATGGAGCTAAATCCAGGCCAAATGTTTTGCTAATTTGAAAAAAGAATTGTAATTGAAAAACAAAAATTCGAAACTGAAAGTTCAAGTTTTTATCTTGAACTTTGAAATATACAACGATGTATTCAAACTAAAAATAAGTGTAGGAAAGGTTTTTTCAGGTTAAATATCATTTTGATTCAGTTTTGGAATTTTTTTGAATAAATTATTTATTTTCATTTTTCACTTTCATATATATTTTGATATTTGAGGTCTTAATTTTTTCAGTTGCAGATTTTATGTTTTCAGATTCAGATCTTATTTTTTTACAGTTTCAAATCTTATTTTTTTGGTTTCAGATCTTTTTTTCACTTTCAGATTTTTTTTTCACTTTCAGATCTTTTTTTTCAGTCGCAGACTTTTGGCCCTGATGTTGCGTGGGGGGCGTGGCATCAACTTAGAGGGGCGTGGCATCATGAGTGACAGCATAACAAAGAAGGCTGAGGACCTCCCTCAATCACGTTGCCTTCAGGGAACGTAGGAACTGCGACAAGTTTGACTCTACACTTTCTATACACCACATTCATGTGATTGGCAGTTAAAAAAACTGACGCCAGTGACAACGTTTTGTGTTTAGCAAACTGTTTTAGAACCTGCTTGGCTCTAATAGTAGTATAAGAGCAATAAACTATGCCAGATTGTGAAGTTAAACATCTACACTTTAAGTGTTTATAATACCATGAACGCAGCACAGTGTCCGTTTACGATCATGGCGTCCGCTCCACCGGGACCACCTGTTGGCACCAGCCAGGTAAGAAATGTTAGATATTTTTGAATAGATACTCTGGGAAATCATCATAAATGTTATAATGATGGGTAGTTTGTGTAACATAGGGACATACATGAAGGGAAAAGTGGGGAATTGGCGTTAGCTATGCTATGCTATGCTATGTAAACTAACTCCATGAAAAGGTGACACTAATAACTGTTAATTTAGAGAGAGGTTCTGTATGAGCACATTTATAAGGCTCTGTGCAGGTGCTGCCACTGTCGAGTTATAGTCGACATTCTGGCAAACACAGATGTAAACAAAAACAATAGACATTAAAGGCAAAAACCTTAGCCTTTAGCTAGACACTGTAAGGAGTGTACAATTAGGAACACTATTAGCAAAAAGCTAGTTAATGCTAACGTCAATTCCCCACTTTTCCCTTCATGTATGTCCCTATGTTACACAAACTACCCATCATTATAACATTTATGATGATTTCCCAGAGTATCTATTCAAAAATATCTAACATTTCTTACCTGGCTGGCGCCAACAGGTGGTCCCGGTGGAGCGGACGCCATGATCGCAAACGGACACTGTGCTGCGTTCATGGTATTATAAACACTTAAAGTGTAGATGTTTAACTTCACAATCTGGCATAGTTTATTGCTCTTATACTACTATTAGAGCCAAGCAGGTTCTAAAACAGTTTGCTAAACACAACGTTGTCACTGGCGTCAGTTTTTTAACTGCCAATCACATGAATGTGGTGTATAGAAAGTGTAGAGTCAAACTTGTCGCAGTTCCTACGTTCCCTGAAGGCAACGTGATTGAGGGAGGTCCTCAGCCTTCTTTGTTATGCTGTCACTCATGATGCCACGCCCCCCACGCAACATCAGGGCCAAAAGTCTGCGACTGAAAAAAAAGATCTGAAAGTGAAAAAAAGATCTGAAACCAAAAAAATAAGATTTGAAACTGTAAAAAAATAAGATCTGAATCTGAAAACATAAAATCTGCAACTGAAAAAATTAAGACCTCAAATATCAAAATATATATGAGTGAAAAATGAAAATAAATAATTTATTAAAAAAAATTCCAAAACTGAATCAAAATTATATTTAACCTGAAAAAACCTTTCCTACACTTATTTTTAGTTTGAATACATTGTTGTATATTTCAAAGTTCAAGATCAAAACTTGAAGTTTCAGTTTTGAATTTTTGTTTTTCAATTACAATTCTTTTTTCAAATTAGCAAAACATTTGGCCTGGATTTAGCTCCATAAAAGTTCATTTTAAACTGTCTCACATACAGAAAACATTGGATGTTCCACTAAATTCTGCTGCTAAATAGGGTGTTGAAAAAACCTTAGCGATGTCCACCAGCCTGCGTCAGTTCTGCACAAACTTCTTTTGCTGTAGCCCACCCATCATGTCATTTTAAGTAGGCCTGTCAGATGAATAACATAACTCATGGTGGCAACTTGCTGTCTCAGTTTGTAGCTGCTAGCCCTCGAAGTTATATTACCTCACATCAGCTTTGTGTTTTCTTTATGATTTGAGCAAACATTCTAAACTGGTGTGAAATGGTCATATCACATAGATGAATTGAGCTTTGCGTGAGCTATTAATAAATTCTGTCTTGTATTGTTAATGCTCAAATTCATAATTTTTAAAGATATGTCATAGAGAGATCACAAAGCTTCGTCTTTATAGTCTACACTGTAATGCTAAAGAGTTTGTGCAGTGGAATGACTGATGCAGGCTGTTTTCTTTTTTTTTTTTTTTTTAACCGATGACAGAAAATTAGGACCAGACAATGTTGATGCGGTCAACCATTGATCAAACAATCATCAGTTAACATCCCAAATCTGCAGTACTCACGTTGGATGCGCACAAGGCATTTGACCAAGTTGATTGGAAATACATGCTGTTAACCATCAGGGAATTTGGGCTAGGCGAGAATTTTTGTTCATGGGTAGGAATGCTTTATGCGCATCCAACTGCCTCAGTCCTCACAAATTCAGACAGGTCTCACCCTTTCAATTTGTACCGTGGCGTGAGACAAGGCTGTTCTTTGAGTCCTCTGTTATTTGCTTTGTGTATCGAGCCCCTTGCACTAAGCATCAGATGTAATCCAGAAATTATCCCTATACATTTGGGCAAAATAGACCATCACATAGCGTTGTACGCCGATGACGTAGTTTTGTTTCTGTCGCAGCCTGAAAAATCCACTCCAGCATTAATGGACCACATCAAACATTTTGGAGAGCTTTCAGGGTACACTATAAATTGGCAAAAATGTGAATTTATGCCTTTAACCGATGACTTAGACCCCAACTTTCTCAGGAACCTACCGGTAAAAGTGACTACCCATATTAAGTATCTCGGAACTACAATCCCAAAACAATCTGATCAACTTTATACCTTGAATTACAAAACTCTGATTGATAAACTTAAAAGTGACATTGAATTTTGGCGAACACTTCCTATGTCAATGATTGGCCGAATTAATGCTGTAAAAATGGTGACTTTACCCAGATTTTTGTATATGTTTCAGAACATACCCATTTTTCTATCTAAAGTATTTTTCAAAACACTGGATTCAATTATTATGCCTTTCATTTGGGGATATAAACCACATCGTATAAATAAGAATCATCTTTGTAAGTCAAAAGAATTAGGTGGATTGGGGCTCCCCATATTTCAGCATTATTATTGGGCAGCTAATGCGCGAGCACTTATATATTGGCAAGCAGCTTATCCGACAGAACCCGACGATGCTACCCCATCATGGCTGGCCATAGAACAGGATATCACTGGTACCTCCCTCCCAGCGCTACTCAATACAATGAAGAGATGTCCTGGTCCATTTAAAGGGATTGGATTTGTAGTAGAGAATTCATTAAGAGTGTGGTACGAGATTAAAAAAACATTTAAACTGACAAACACTTCTATTTATGCCCCTATTTGTCACAATCATACATTTCGTCCCTCTCAATCAGATCCAGCTTTTTCTGTTTGGAAGGGGAAGGGCCTGGTCAGGATGAAGGACTTGTATATTGACAAAGCTTTTTCCTCATTTAATCAACTTAAAGACAAATTTGAATTGCAACCATATCATTTTTTCAGGTATTTACAAATCAGGAACTATGCTCGAGTAAACTTTCCAAATTTTGAAATTTATAGCCCCCCTGATGAAATCTATTCTCTTCTAACAAAGGAGCCTGAGTCCAGAAGCCTGGTGTCTATGTTTGTAAATGTGTTTGCAGCTCGAACCATTCCAAGCACACAACACTTGAGAGAGTGCTGGGAGAGGGAAATAGGTACTGTCATTTCTGAAGAAGCATGGTGTGAATGTCTTCGCAGCATACACACATGTTCAATTAATTCAAGGCACCAGCTAATTCAATACAAGGTGATACATAGACTTCATTATTCACGTGTTAAACTCCACTCATTTTTTCCATCCTCTTCACCATTATGTGTAAAATGCAAGCAGTCCGAGGGAACACTGGCGCACATGTTCTGGTTCTGTACTAAACTTCATGGATTCTGGGGCAAGGTTTTTGATTTTTACTCTGAGGTTTATGGACATGATCTCTTTCCAGACCCTGAGACAGGCATCCTAGGCTGGTCTCAACAGCTCGAGGCTCTTAGTCACTGGAAGGCTCTGTCAATCCAGTATGGGATGATCATGGCTAAGAAAATGATTGTCAAAGTCTGGAACAAAGAGATATCTCCAAGTTTTGAAGCCTGGCTTTCTGAGTTTGCATGCACCTTGTACATGGAGAAAATTCGGTTTGAGATATCAGGGAAATCAAATAGATTCCAGCAGATATGGCAACCGTTTCTTGATCACATCACACAACGGAGAGGACCCTCATGATATCTCAATGTTTTAACTATGTTTGATTTCTTATTTTTGTATAATTTTTTAAGTATAATATGATTACAGTCGCAGATGGCCACTGAAATTTTGCTACAGAGTACAGATTCTTTTTTTTTTTTTTTTCTTTTCCTAGCCTGCTTTGGGGAGAGGGGTGGGAAGAAAGGGGTGATTGTTCGGGTTGTTATGTTTCTGTGTATACCTGAAAATGAATAAATAAAGTATTGAAAAAAAAAACATCCCTAGTTGTCATACTGGTGTTGTGTTGTCATTCTGTTGTTTTCATACTGGTGTTGTGTATCATACTGGAGCTGTCGTACTGGTGTTATGTGTAGTCTGTCTGTTGTCGTACTGGTGTTGTGTGTCAGTTTTGACACAATGAGACATTGTGAGAGACAATGAGACATTTCTCGTAGGTGTTTGAGCGATCATCCAACCCTTTAATGTGTTCAGTTCTGTATTGCCTCAGAGGAGATTTAACGTGGCATAGTTCACATAGTAACACCTTCACAGTGGGAGGGGCTTCTGTCAAGGAATGTGAACACGAGGAGGCGTTGTTGTATTAACGTCACCAAATCCCTACAAATGAAAACATGTCTTTATCAAAACAGTGACAGTTTCCTGTCAGTGTAGTGAATAAGATAACATAACAGATTTAATTAACAAGTGTGTGTCTGCATATGTGGAAAACTGATTTGGATGATTTTGTCAATACAAGAAGCAGATGGAAACAACAAAACAAATCACATATGAAGAGACACAGAAACAAATTATGATTTAACCTTAACATATGTATCAGGATTGTTTGTTTTACGATTTTTAAATCGATTTCTTTTTTCAAAAATCCATTTTTTTGTTTAAAAATAGATTTTTTCCATATTTAAATGATTCATTTTAAGCTAGGTGGGAAAAAAATACCGCTTGTAAGGACCATAGATGACTGTACGAGTCACACACACAGACACAGCTAGCTTATTATTGTATTAGCTTCAACAACACACTAGCGTTAAACAGCATTAACTTATGCGCAGATAAACAATACACTATGCCAATTTCTATTCCAACTGTATTGTGTTATTAATCTCACATTGTGGTATTTACACACAGTAATAAACCAGGAGTATATGAATTAGAGTTGGGAAAAAGAGGGTGCTTAACAACCACACGCTAATCCTAAACAGGGGGGTGGTGTGTTCAGGACTGTCGTAACATCTCTGGTGCGTTCAATAAATACATTAATTAAAATACATTAATACAAACATATCCAATTACTAAAAGCCTAAAAAAAGTTAATGTTGAGAAAATATTTTTGTCCTGCTTCATCATTCAAAAGTTATCAATGCGCAGCATCTAAACCAGGGGTCGACAACCTGTAACACCCAAAGAGACATTTGAACCCAGTTTCCGTTAAAAAGAAAACACTGGGAGCTACTCATCATATATAAAAATCTCAGCAAATGTGTCCCAAACCTTCCTTTTTTTTGTTTTTATGTTTCCGGAGCTTCCACTCTCCCAAGTTGACTTTCTCTCTTGCCCCCTCCATACCATAGGCTACTTCTGACGTTGTACGCCACCTTCACAGAAATTCAGTTATTAAAGCATATTTACCAGGTTATTTTAATGTTTATCTCAAATGACAAACAACCCAACTAATTGCAACCCAAATATCATTACAAATATTTTTCAATGACCTGCAACTGCGGGTGAACATGGACATCCACTCACATCGGATCACTGGTGGACGTAGTGTAAGACAAGGGTAAATAAAGAGGAAATGTCGAGAAAAGTTGTTTTAAAGTTGCCACAATAATAGTTATATGTCTATAAATGTTAAACTGTGGAGGAGTTTGTAAAGTTAAGATTCTTTTTAGGGCAACACAGTGTTGCAGTCATTAGCATTAGCATTAGCATTAGCACTCATGCCTCACAGACAGAAGGTCCCTGATTCGATTCCAACACCAGACCTTTCTGTATGTAATTTACATGTTCTCCCTGTGTCTGTGTGGGTTTCCTCTGGGTTCTTCGGTTTTCTCCCACCATCCAAACACATGCACTGATAAGTTAACTGGTTGATCTAAATTACCTGTGAATGTGAGAGTGATTGTTTTTCTATATATGTTCAGCCCTGAGATGAACCGGAGACTCATACAGGGTGTACCCCGCCTTCACTCATTATAGCTGGATTAGGCCCCCAGTGACCCCTGTGACCCTAGTGAGGATAAAGTGGGGCCACATGGATCTGGGTCCACATGGATCTGGGGCCCACATGGACTTAAGCCACAACTATCTGATTTCTTTAAAAAAAATAATATATATTATATTTATAAATGCTTATTTCCTGATTGCATGGGGAAAATAAAACAACTGTAATTGTTTATGTGCCCTTGATTGTTGAGTGTGTTGAGTTCGTAAAGTTATGCTTCACTCTTGCTACAAAGTAACAGTCACCACCTGTACCCTGGCTAGTTAAAATCCCCACGGTTCGTGAACGCACCTTGCCTCACGGACGCCGTATGTTTGTAAACTAACCGATTGATGCTTGGATGCACGCGCAGCCAGGACTGTTCGTAGTTCGATATTAAACTGTCAGACTATGATACATCTGTCTTTTCTAGATCTAGAATGTTACATAAATAAATTAGCACTTAGAAGTGAGCATCACCTACCGGATCCTTACTTGATAAAAGAGTGGACAGAGGTTGTCGGTAAGTTTCCTCGTATACAATAGTCTGACATACACGTACTTAATTAACAAACCTATGTACACTGATGAAAAACTTCGCGCCTAAAAGTGTTTAGACACATACGACTGTTATGTGAGCATGTGTAAAACATGTTTACACATGAGGTGGTGTTCATAACAGAAGAGGCTGGAGTCATTATTGTCTTAACTAGAGAAAGCTAGCAGGCTAATCTGTTAGCAGGTTCACTAGCAGTATCACCAAAGAGCGTATATTTAAAGAGGTCTCACTCAGCCCTGTTTACAGTGACATGGAAGAGCAGATATAGCTATCGAGCTATATCTGATAAATTCTTTATAAATAATTCTTTTAATAATTGTGAACTTTTGATGATCATTATTCTCAATCAATCTATCATAAGTCGATTTTATTACTCTAATTGAAACAGCTAAATTGACACTATTCAAATCAAGTAGTGTGATGGTTTGATGTGAGTAATAAGGATCGACCAACTGGATATAAACAAAAGAACAAGCTGCCATTAATTATCTTTCCTGAAATGTTCATTTGAAAAACTTGAAAACAAGTGAGGCCAATGAGTTCTTTTATTAATTCCAATCTTATTTATCAATCAATCGATGAATTAATAATGGATTTGACTTTTTTATGATCGTGCAATTATGCTATTCAAAGGCTGGTGGCAGACACTTGCTGGCACTGGTTTCCACGCTCGATAGAGGGCGCTGTGGAGCTGCCATAACACTGAAAATAGGGCTGTGCAGAGCAGAGTTTGACCTATTTATATATACGCTCTTTGGTATCACTTCCTCTGGTTCAATTTACCAGGTTAATCACTTAACCGCCTATTTGGATATGGATATTTTATTTTCAATCTGTACTTCATTGTAGGTTTAGGTCATGCTGCAGCAGTTTTATTCAAGGTCCAGATTGTGGTTAGAATAGGAAGGACAGACAAACGGACATTCCTGATCGTCCTCTCATCCCAGTCCACACACTGGATCTTTGTAACCATAGATGTTGTTGATTTTTTTTTTTTTGAATGGGTGAGATCCAGATGGAATTCTACACAGTTTAACTCTTTGTAATGATTCTGACAACTGACAAAAGAACAACTAGACATTTCTAGCTCTGCTTTTGGTCTATCATCCATATAAACAACAGCATTTCCATGTAGTTTTTTTAGTCCAGTCTGCGCACGCAACTTCCTCTTATGTTTGAATCACGTTGACTTTGAAGGAGTACATAAAGGGCCCACTACAGGTCATCGCCCCGCCTACAGTGAATCAAACGCTCCACCCCTGATCTGACCTCTTCTCCAAGACCACATCCCAGGTGTGTGATCCGGTGTAGGCGCCGCAGTCCCTGTTCACTGTTCACGTATTCGTATCTCGATGGTGTCTTTGATCCAACGCTGGTATATGTTGCTTTCAGCACAGATGACCTCTGACCTTTCTCCAGTCTATGCTGTGCTTCTCTCTCTTGCAGTGGTTCTGAAATGTCAGACAGTAGAGGACATAACGACCCCCTGAATCCTTCTGAAACAGCCTATAAGAAGTTCACAACATCATGTAAATAAACACTGCCTCTGTTGGTTAAAAATAATCTAACTTCAGTTACCTTTGGAAGACAATAAGAACCTTAACAAGACTTGTGGAGGAGATTTAATTTGATTTTCCTCCAGAAACATCCCATCAGACAGACTTTCATCACATCAGTGCTCCACCAGAGGGCACTTTAATCACCTGAAACACCTCAGTTGACACTAACTCATGCCTTAAAAAATATCTAAAGTAGTGTTTCCCAATCTTTGTGACCCACGGCACACATTTTACATATCACAAGGCACACCACAAAAAAGTATATTAAGTATAAGTAAGTAAGTATATTAGTATTATTGAAATATAATACTAACATAATAATTCAATTCAATTTTATTTATAAAGCCCTAAATCACAACAAAGTCATTTCACAGGGCTTTACAAAAACACAATCAACTACAGAGATACATATAAAGTCCCAAGCATTCCCTGTCCTTAGACCCTCCTTCTCGGCAAGAAAAAACTTCAAAACCCAGTGGGAAAAAGAAGAAATCTTTAGGAGAACCACATTGAAGGAGAGATCCACTCCCATGGACGGACAGGCTATAGATGAACGTCCATTTATAGATGAAGGAGGGGGGGGCTGGTCCAGACAGGCAGGGGCGGGGGTCTGGGGTCACAGGTCGGCACAGGCGAGACACTGCAGATCCTGTCGTCCATGGCTCCCGTGCAGACACTGTCAGGAGAGCCACCACTCCCCCCCAGGGGGGGGGGGACACCAGGTGACTAGTCATGAACAGACTTGGTATGAAAGATAGGTTGTAAAAATTACAGAAACAGGTGTGAGGGAGAGAAAGAGAAGAAAGAACTCAGTGTCTGTACTTCCCCCAGCATTCTAACTCCTAGGGCAGCCTAGACTGAACTGTGACTCAAACATCATGTATCCATGACATATGAGTCACATAATTTTTAACTAACCTGACCATAGGCGTTCTCAAACAGGAATATTTTCAGCCTAATTTTAGATGTAGAGACTGTTTCGGCATCTTTAATATTAAAGGGAAGCTGATTCCATAAGACAGGGGCCTGATAACTAAAGGCTCTAGCTCCTACTGTACTTTTAGAAACCCTAGGAACTTTCAATAAACCTGCATTCTGAGAACGAAGGGTTCTATTGGGTTGGTACGGACCCAGATCATCTTTAAGATAAGAGGGGCCCATACCATTAATGGTTTTATATGTAAGGAGGAGGATTTTAAATTTAATTCTAAACTCAACTGGTAGCCAGTGAAGGGTTTGGAGCACAGAGGTGATGTGTTCTCTTCTAGTTGATCCTGTTAATAATCTTACTGCTGCATTTTGAACCGGTTGAAGCTTTTTAGGGAATATTTAGGACACGCTACAAGTAAGGAGTTACAATAATCTAATCGTGATGTAACAAATGCATGAATTAATTTTTCTGCAGTCGTTTTAGACAGAATATTCATAATTTTGGCTATGTTGCGCAGGTGAAAGAAGGCTGTTCTGCATGTTTGGTTAATGTGTATTTTGAATGAAAGATCTTGATCAAATAAGGCTCCTAAATTGTAGGGACCACTCCTAAACAATGTAGGGACCACATGTACAGAACCTAATAATGTGAGTTTGTTTTACGTGTTAGTGCATTTAAATAGTTCGCCAGTGACTTTTAGTGACGAGAGAATTAGCCGATTCATTCATGCTAATATCAGGGTGATATTGCGGTCAAGTGATTTGAAGCTCCGAAGGTGACAGCAGTGAAATGTCGTGGGATGATATTTCATGAGAGTTACGACACCCCTGTCTAGAACAACCGTCAATGTTAACACGTTCAAAGCACAAATATACTTTATCGAAATTTGAGAAATGGAAAACTCACTTGAATTAACTTCCTGTCCTCCATCTGAAAATTGCATGTTGACTATATAGCAATCTGACATCATGTGAAATCAACCTATAGGCAATTTCAAGACAGAATTATTTTTATAACACATTTCATATACAAGTCAATTCAAAGTCTTTTATGTAAACCATTAAGATCAATAATGCAGGGGGTAGGGACCCACAATCCACCAAACCTGCTTCATTTGGTTTGAATTTTAGCCCTCATGACCCATTTTTGGGTACGGTTAGTTTCATGGAAGCATCCGAATCCTAACATGTCCTACTTCTTAATCACAAATCGATGTTTGTATTTCAGTTCACAGTGAAGGTGGACTGAGCGTGAATCAGATGAAAACCAGATCCAGTCTGTGAAACAGAAGAGCTGTGTGTTATTAATCATTATGAGCTCTATTGTTTGTCGGTGAAACACACAACAGAAACACATCAGACACACCACCTGCTGCTGTTCAACACCAGCTCCATTTCTATCATTCCTCCCATTCCTCCCACTCTTCCCATTCCTCCCAATGTTCCCACCCCTCCCACTCTTCTCATCGCTCCCATTGTGTTTATGTTTGAACTGCTGCCCTCTAGTAGGAGATTTAAGGCACCGACAGACAAACAGACTCAAGAACAGTTTTGACACTAAGGCAATAGACCTCACCAGGGAACATACTGAGTTCAGACATGAATAACTGCTTTTCTTTTGACAATGGGCCTTCGGCAATAAACTTTCATAATGTACCAATGTATTTACTATTTTATTTGGCACATATACATATTTTGCTCATGTATATTGTATTTGGTGTACATGTTCTGTTTTTAATTGTTTTTAAGGTTTTAATATCTGGTTCATGTTTGGCTTGCTTAGTTTTTTTATACAATTTTAATCTTTCGTATGATTTTCATCTTGTTTGCTTCTACCATCAATTACTTTCATTCAGGACTCTACAATGTGATTTGGTTTGACATTTATATGGAAATGTTCACAACATTTAGTTTTTTTGCTCTTGGCACTGGTTAATGTTGACAAAAGATATATTGACTATAGTTGACAAAAGGAAACACTGATCTCCGATAGACATAAAGGGGGCAATTTTTTTTTTTCAATTAGAAAACCTGCAATTTCCTGGATGTTAAGACATTTTAACATCTATTAAAACAATGTAACATACAATATTGGGATATTCAAATATGGCTGTGATTTATTCTAGTAATAATAATAATAACAGTTTATTATTATTATCATTATCATTATCATTATTATTATTATTATTATTATTATTATTATTAGTCTCTCAATAGTACCCAAACTGTGAGTCACAAGTCAGAGTAATGATGAATGTAAGATATAAGATTTTGTATGCTGTTCTTTTTTATTTCATTGTAGCCCTGTGATATCCCATTCTCATCTCTTATTTTCTACTGAAAAAAATAAAATCTACATATAAGTCAAAAAGGAAGAGAAAGTTCCTTCATGAGTGGAAAGAGTCCTAGTCATTTATTGACTGGGAAGTAAACACGTAAAGTGTGAAATTATTTTCGGGACCGTTCACAATGACTTTCGAGACTGTTCCGACATGGTGGTGAAAAAAGTAGATTTTATCCCTGATGCACTGGTATGGATTTTGTGGTGAACAACCTGAGTCATGTAAGCTGAACCAACAGTAGCATAAAGCTGCAACAGCTGCCCCGGGTGTCATAGTGGTTCCATGCGTGTACTGACCAATATATAATTATATAATTACTCCATATTATTCCATACTTTTAAGTGCGGGGTTACTGTACACTTTTTGTTCTTAATGGCCACCATATTGTCTGCATATTACCTACATAGCGGAAGTGATGTGAAAAACTGCCCACAAACTGCTACATAATACTACACAATACATAGTTTCTCAGTGATGTTACTTCACCTAGTAACGCGCGCTGCCATTTTGAGAGGGGAAAACAACAGCATCGCACCCACTCCATGAACTGCACGGCACCGTCTTGAACGCTGAAAACTTCGTGTAAAATGCTAAAATCTTGTGCAGCCTTCGGGTGCAATAACCATGCTTGGATGGAAGACAAGCTGTCTTTTTTCAATGTAACAACAGAAAAGGGTGAAAAACATGCAGCATGGCATTAGGCGCTGAGAAGAATATCTCCAGATGATAGCAAGCCCTGGAGTCTGAAATCAAAGTGGACCTATGTTTGCTTGGACCATTTTGTCAGTGGTAGGTCTACCTATATGACTATTTTAGTGCCTAAAATATACATTTTTTTTCATGAAATTGAGTTAGAGACATTTTAGTAGTCAACGCAAAAGGTACCTGCTAGGCCTGACCTAAAATGAATCGCAAAACTATTTTCTTAAGGGTTTTTTCATCTTTTATTTGATTTTTATTAATGAGTCCTATTTATATTAACCCATCCTGACTGAAAAAAGCAACAAAAATTTGAGTTTGTTATGAATAGAAATTAGATAGACCTACATAAACCTACCTATTTTCTCTTGCTGATCAGAGGAGAGCAGTCAAAGAAAAAGGACTGGAAAGTGAAGAGAGGAGAACAAAATACCAAGATTTATCAAGAGAAATTCAGAAGCAAATAAGAAAGGATAAAACAGAGTTCATCAGACACAGATGTGCCGAGGTGGAAAAGGACAACGCTACAAACAACACCAAAGACATGTTTAAAAACATAAAGTTATTGTCTGCAAAACCTACCAACAGGCTCAATGTTCTAAAAGACAATGATGGCAACATCCTGACGGAAGAAGTTGAAATCAAAACAAGATGGAAAGAATACTGTGAGCAGTTGTATGCATCCAAAGATGACGATACACAGTAGGATCGAGAACATCATGATTTTGAAGACGACCCAGACATTCTCCTCTGTGAAATTGAAAATGCAATGAGAAGGTTAAGATGTGGTAAAGCACCAGGAGTGGATAACATCCAGGCAGAATTGCTGAAAGAAAGTGGGGAGGAAGGTGTTGTCATCATCCATAGATCTGGAAGAGCAAAGAATGGCTGGAGCATTGGAAAAAAACAGTGTTCCTTCCATTACCGAAGAAAGGGGATGTTCGAGAGTGTGCTAACAACCGTACCATCTCGCTTATCTCTCACGCTAGCAAAGTCCTGCTCCACATTATAGCAGAAAGAATAAGGAATAAGTTAGATAGTGAGTTACCACCAGAACAAGCTGGGTTTAGGAGAGGAAGAGGAACAAGAAATCAGATTGGTAACTTGAGGAACCCGATGGAGAAGACCATGGAATTCCAGCAGCCACTATTCCTCTGTAGACTACACTAAGGCCTTCGACTGTGTTCAACACCAGAAGTTATGGAGAGTAATGCATGAAATGGGCTTCTCAACCCATTTGATTGTCTTGATGAGAGCTCTGTATGAGGGACAAGAGGCCACAGTCAGAACAGTGTGGAGACTGGTTTACAATAGGTCAAGGAGTTTGTCAAGGATGTATCTTGTCACCGTACCTCTTTAATATACACGCAGAATACATCATGCGAATTGCCCTGGTTGGCTTCAAGGGACAGGTATCTATCGGTGGTCGACAGATAAATAATCTGAGATATGCAGATGATACAACTTTAATCGCAAGAACAGCAGCGGAACTCCAAGATCTGATTGTTAAGAGTCAAAAAAGCTAGTGAGGAATATGGTCTTCACCTCAATGTCAAGAAGACCAAAGTAATGATTTGTGGAGGCAGTAATGACCAGCGCATACAAGCTGATGGAGAGGCCATAGAAGTAGTGAACACCTTCAACTTCCTTGGTTCTCTGATTGTTGACACTGGAGGAAGCTCAGAGGAAAGAAAACGTCGTCTCGCTATAGCCAGAACATCCACAATTGGTTTTACCAACATTTGGAAAGATAGAGGAATCTCAAGAAACACAAAGATTCAAATTATGAAGGCTCTGGTATTTCCGATTGCTACATATGGATCTGAGACATGGGCTCTTGGAGCAGCAGACAGAGAGAAGATCAATGCTTTTGAAATGTGGTGTTGGAGGAGAATGTTGAGGATATCTTGGATGGATCATAAATCAAATGAATGTCAACAACCAGATTGGAAACCGAGTCACTCTATGCCAGAAGATTGATAAGATCAAGCTTCAGTACTTTGGTCACATTGCCAGGAGAGAAGGAGACAATTTGTAGAAGATTATTGCGCAAGGCCATGTAGAAGGGAAGAGAAAGCGTGGCAGACAAAAGATAAGATGGAGTGATGGGATCAGAGAGATCACAGGAATGAATGTATGCACTGCTTCTCGCTCTGCTCAGGACAGAGATGGTTGGAATGTCATCATAAACAGGGTCACAAAGGGTCAGTCATGACTCACAGCACCACCACGACGACAACATAAACATACGCCCCTAGAGATGATAAAATGAGAGTGAGAAAAGACTGCAGAGCCTGCGATAATAAACAAATTAATAAACATAATAAAAGAAAGGCTACCTAAAGCTAACTAAAAAAATTAAATAAAGTAAAACTAAAGTAGTGGAGTGCTCTGTAGGCTGGGTGAGTGAGGGGCAGAGAATTTGTATGGACTGCACTTGTATAATTCTTTTCCACCTTCATGGTGTTCAAAGTGCTTTACATTAGCCTCACATTCACACACACCAGTAGGTTTCTAAGGTTCCCTGACTAAGTCAGGGTTCAGTGTCTTACCCAAGGACACTTTGACATGTGGACAGCCAGAGCCGGGATGCAAACCACCAGCCTCTGAGTCATTGGGCGACTCACTCTACCAACTGAGCCACAGTCGCCCAGAGAGAAGTGTTTCAAATACTTTTATGTAACCGACCCCAAACAAAACATATGCTTCCACGCTCATATAAGTTTAAAATTTTTTTCATGTGTATATGCCACGACTTTTGACGAGATAGTCGTAGATGACTGGCCACTCAATATTAGGCCATGTCTTGGGGTCATTTCACCAAGAACCTGCCGGTAATTTATATGGACAGCTCTCCAGTCTGATTCCTACAATACCGGACGGGGGCAAACCCATTGCATCGACAAAACACTGCAAATGCATGAAACATGCACAACCAAAAACACAAACCTATAAAAACAAATGCAATAGAAGTGTCCTGCAAGATAAAAATGCTGCAATAACAGAAACAAAGCAGAAGCAAAAACATACAAACCCCCAAAACAAATGCAAAAGAAGAAAAATGCTGCAAATACCAAAAACATGCAAACTGCCAACTGCAAGAGAAAAATGCTGCAAATTCATTCCACAACTAAAGGGAAGTTCACCAAAATGAAATGGGTTCTGTCATGTTCTGTACCTTGTACTTTCTGTTTTCTTCTCTGTCTGCGTGTTTTTTCTGCTCTGTGTTTTCTGCTCTGTGTTTTCTGCTCTGTATTTCACCTTTCACCTCCTTCTGTTTCCCTTCATGATTTGATTATGCGACTCACCTGATGGACCCAGGTGTGTTCATCAGGTGAGGAGCATATAAACCCGCATTCTGGTCTGAAACCTTCGCCAGATTATCATGACCTGTTCCTCTGATTTTCCCGCAACCTATGTTACCTGTTTTCCGTGTACCAGTCCTGTTTCTGTCCGACCTCTGTTTTCTGCCTGTGATCTCTGCCTGCCTTTTCTGATACTGAACCTGGACTGGACCCTGTTACGCATCTCGCCGCCTGCCCTGACCCTGGAACGAACACCGACCCTGATCCCAGCCGCCAGCCCTGACCTTGGACCAGAACCGACCTGAATCCAGTCTCGCTCCTGGACCAGAGGAGATCTTCCGTGCTCCACCTGGATAAGTACATTCCAGCCCAGAGAGACTTTAAAGGGGACATTTCCTCATTTATCTGTATTGTGTTTCTAAGTAGTGTGAGAATAAAGTACTGCTTGGACTTTTACGCACGCCTCCTGTTTTGCACTTGGGTTCTCTGCGGTCCGTTACAGAATAATCTGGCCAACATGAACCCAGCAGAACTGGAGGCTTTATTAGAAGCAGTACGCGGTCAGGGCAAAGTAACCACTCAGCACAGTGAGGCTCTGAATGTTCTGGCTACAGGTATGAAGGAGCTTGGATCAGCCATATCGGAGGTTCGGGTCCAGCTCCGTTCCATGGATACGCGGCTCTCTCCGCAGACTCCGTCAGCAGGGATCACCACGGCGCCGACCCCGGTCAACACCACCACCTCCGCTTCCTCCCCGGTGACAACTCCGGTGGCCAGCGGTTTATCCCGGGAACCCCACATGCCCACCCCAGACAGGTATCACAGTGACCACAGTGAACAACGTCGTAGAGAGAATCTGTGTCTTTATTGCGGGGACTCTGGACATTACATTCAGGGTTGTCCGCTAAAAGACCAGGCTCAGCATTAAAGGGGGGCATTTTGCTGAGCCGGTCCACTTCCGCTGCCCCCACTCTCCGACCCTTGTTCCATGTTCAACTCCGACCTAAGGGTGAATCTATCACCCTTTCCGCTTTCATTGATTCTGGGGCTGACAGTAATCTTATGGACAAAGAGCTGGTCAAACAGCTCGGGTTATCCGTCAGTGCCCTCAAGGAACCAGTCGTTGCCCATGCTTTGGATGGCCACTTCTTGGCAAGAATCACCCATCAGACTGAGCCGGTGCCAATGATTACAGCCGACAATCACTTTGAGACTGTTCAATTTTTTGTCCTGAACTCACCTGATCTTCCTGTGATTCTAGGATATCCATGGCTCCGCGGGCATAACCCGCATTTGGATTGGCAGACAGGGTCCGTACTGAGTTGGGGAAAGGGTTGCCAATCCATTTGTCTCCAACAGAGGGAGCTCGTTCCTAGACCTGCACCTTCGGCAACACCTCAGGATCTGAATAAAGTCCCTACGGTTTACCTGGACTACCGGGAGGTATTCAGCAAAGCTAAGGCGACATCATTACCTCCTCATCGGGACCATGACTGCTGCATTGATCTCCTGCCAGGTACCTCCCCTCCTAAAGGGAGATTATATTCCCTTTCCGCTCCTGAACGTAAAGCTATGGATTCATACATTAGTGATGCTCTAGCTGCAGGAATCATGAGGCCCTCATCCTCTCCGGCGGGAGCTGGATTCTTCTTCGTTGACAAGAAGGACAAGACTCTTAGACCTTGTATAGACTACAGGGGGTTAAATGACATCACGGTCAAAAACAGGTATCCGTTGCCACTCATCTCCTCAGCCTTCGAACTTCTTCAAGACGCTACCATCTTCACCAAACTGGATCTGCGGAATGCTTACCACTTAGTACGCATCCGAGACGGAGATGAGTGGAAAACCGCATTCAACACACCCTCAGGACACTACGAATATTTAGTCATGCCTTTTGGACTTACTAACGCTCCTGCAGTGTTTCAAAATCTCATTAACGAAGTATTAAGAGATATGTTAAACCAGTTTGTGTTCGTCTACCTTGATGACATCCTGATTTTTTCTCATTCTGAACAGGAGCACATTCACCATGTTCAGCAGGTTCTCCAGAGGCTTCTCGAGAACTCCCTGTACGTCAAGGCAGAGAAGTGCGAGTTTCATGTTCCCTCGGTCTCCTTTCTTGGATACATTGTGGGTCAGGACCAGCTCCAAATGGATCCCTCAAAGGTAGCTGCAGTATCCGACTGGCCTGTTCCCAAGACTCGCAAGCAGCTCCAACGGTTCCTGGGGTTTGCAAATTTCTACCGAAGGTTCATTAGAGGTTATAGCGCTCTTGCTGCTCCCCTTAGTGCCTTAACCTCTTCCAAGGTTCCTTTTCGGTGGAGCCGAGATGCTGAACAGGCTTTTCTTAAGTTAAAGAGCCTTTTTAGTTCCGCCCCTATACTCCAATTTCCCGATCCGGCCAGACAGTTCGTGGTGGAGGTCGACGCTTCCAGTGTGGGAGTAGGGGCAGTACTTTCCCAGAGAAATGGTTCAGACAATAAGATGAATCCTTGTGCCTTTTTCTCTAAATGTTTATCCCCCGCAGACTACGACATTGGGAATCGTGAACTACTGGCGGTCAAGTTGGCTCTCGAGGAGTGGAGACACTGGCTGGAAGGCGCTAGGGAACCATTTGTGGTATGGACAGACCATAAGAACCTGGAATACCTAAGAACCGCCAAGAGACTCAACTCCAGGCAGGCACGTTGGTCTTTATTTTTTAATCGCTTTGACTTTTGCCTCTCCTACCGCCCAGGGTCTCGCAACATAAAGCCTGACGCTCTATCCCGACAGTTCCACTCCTCTGAGGAGGAAGAGGGAGATCCTGAACCCATCCTTCCCCAAGCATCCAGAGTCGCGGTCATAAGATGGGATGTGGAAGAAAGAATTAAGACTGCATTGGAGAATGAACCTGGACCCAGTAACTGCCCTGTCTCTCACCTGTTTGTGCCCTTCTCCTTCAGAAGTGAACTTCTGCAGTGGCTCCATGGGTCGAATCTGACCTGTCATCCGGGAGTCAACAGAACTCTTGAGGTGGTCAAGAGGAGGTTTTGGTGGCCCTCCTTGAAAGAGGACGTCACCGCCTATGTTAATGCTTGTCCTGTGTGTTCACAGAATAAGAGTACCAGAAACGTGCCTGCAGGTCATCTCCAGCCTCTACCTGTGCCCCATCGCCCCTGGTCCCATATATCTCTCGACTTCGTTACAGGTTTGCCCCCTTCTGACGGCAACACGGTTATTCTTACGATTGTCGATAGATTCAGTAAGATGGCTCATTTTGTTCCCTTGCCCAAACTCCTTCAGCCAAGGAAACGGCCCAACTCGTGTTACTACATGTGTTCAGGATACATGGACTCCCCTCAGATATTGTATCTGATCGAGGACCACAGTTAACTTCCTCCTTCTGGAGGGAGTTCTGTCATCTAATTGGGGCTTCTGTGAGTCTTTCCTCAGGTTTCCACCCTCAGTCCAATGGGCAGTCCGAGAGGGCCAACCAGGAACTGGAGTCTCTTCTTCGGTGCATGACATCTAAGGATCCTGGACAGTGGTCCAAGCAGCTTGTATGGGTAGAATACGCACACAACACCCTAGTAAACTCATCTACAGGTTTGACCCCGTTTGAAGTGGGTAATGGATACTTACCCCCTCTGTTCCCCGACACTGAGATCAGCTCTAGTTCCCCCTCAGTGGATTCCTTTCTAAAGAAATGTAGAAGAATCTGGAGAAGCGTCCGTGCCTCCTTGCTTCACTCAGTCAAGAGACAGGCACTGTACGCTAATAAGAAGAGGTCACCAGGACCTACATACAAGGTGGGCCAAAGAGTTTGGCTGTCCACCAAAGATCTCCCATTAAGAGTCGAGTCTAGAAAACTCCCCCAAATTTATTGGCCCTTTTACTATAGAGAAGATAATCAACCCTGTAGCTGTCAAATTATCCCTTCCTCGTTCCATGAAGATTCACCCCTCCTTTCACATTTCGAAATTGAAACCAGTTTCTAAGAGTCCATTAATGGGTCCCTCTCAGTCTCCACCTCTCCCTAGGATGGTCGACGGCACGCCAGCCTACACGGTCCGGAGGCTACTTCGGTCCAGACGGTGGGGGAGAAGCCTGCAATATCTGGTAGACTGGGAGGTTTACGGCCCTGAGGAGAGGACATGGGTACCGGCCCAACAAATCCTGGACAAGAGACTCATCACCCAGTTCCACGCTTCCCACCCAGGACAACCCTCCAACTCCAGACGCCAGAAACTACCCCCTCTTGACATCCCTGACCCTTCGTCAAGTGAAGGGGAGGAGTCAGAGGTCCCCATGGATGAAGATGAGGAGGGGATGCCGGAACATCAAGGGGTACACCATCCAGGGGATGTGTCAGATCCGGAGGAGATGACCTGGGAGAACGACGAGGAGGACGATTTTGATATGAACTCTGACGTCTCCGAAGAGTTCTGACCCTCCTCCAGATCCCCCACCACCCTCCCGTGTCTTGTTTTCTGTGTTTTGTGTTTGTTGTTAGTGGTTTTATTTTGTTTAACTTACATTTTATTGTGTAGTGAATTTGCAGCATTTCTCTCTTGCAGTTGTTTTGGGAGTTTGCATGTTTTGATAATTGCAGCATTTTTCTTTCACATTTGTTTTGGGGGTTTATACATTTTTGCTTCTGCTTCATTTCTGTTATTGCAGCATTTTTCTCTTGCAGCTTCACTTGTGTTGTATTTGTTTAATGTGTTTGTGTTTTTGGTTTTACATCTTTCTTGTGTTTGCAGTGTTTTGTCGATGTGGTGTGTTTGCCCCCGTTGACCACCATAGATCCCTGCTAATTTCCGTTCATACCGGTCTGTTGTGGTTATCAAAATAGTCATAGGACATCGTAACTGAGCTATCTGTCTAGTGTTGCTACACTGTTGTTGATGATAACGAGGTGCTTGAGAACGGTGCTTGTCAGCTTGCCTCTTCATTCTGGAGGATGCTTTGAGCAGAGCAGAACGGGTGAGCCTCCAAGAGCAGTGGCAGCGGCGGATGAATGCCTCAGCAGACGTAACTCCTACTTCTCTTCTTCTCCCCTGCCTCCTTTACGAGTCCCCTGCCTCCTTTACTGAGGATAGAAGTAGCTGTTGGAAGTGTAGTTTAGTATCAGGGTTGGAGGCCAGGGTTTCTGAGCTAGAAGCACGGCTCTGCAGCTTGGAGGCTAATGCTAGGCCTAGCTATAGCGAGGTAGCTGCAGGGACCGCAGCCCCTGCTAACAGCAATAGGAGCGTGGCTAGCCCCTCAGCAACCCCCGTGCAGCCCGGGGATTTGAGAGACTGCTTTGTGACAGTACGGGAGAAGCGTGGTGCTGGTCGCACAAATGCTAGTCGCACAAATGTAGCGCACCAGGAGCTTCGCGTCTCTAGCAGACCCCATGGCAGAACACCGGCCAAACCAGACACTCTCCTCATTGGCAGTTCTGTTCTTAGAGACGTGAAGCACCCAGCGGTGTCTGTCAGGTGTTATCCAGGGGCCAGAGTCGATGACATTGAAGGAAACCTTAGGCTTTTACAGCAGAGCAGGGCTAGCTTCCGCCGCATCGTGATCCACGCTGGTGGTAACGATGTCCGACGGAAACAATCAGAGGTTCTTAAACTGAACGTAGCATCGGTGTGTAAACTTGCTAAATCGATATGTAACACCGTAGCATTCTCTGGACCCCTGCCCAATTTGTCCGGTGATGAGATGTACTCTAGGTTCTCATCGTTTAACCGCTGGTTGTCTAGATGGTGCTCAGAAAACGATGTTGTTTTTATAGATAATTGGCGTACATTCTGGGGAAAGCCTGGGCTCATTCGCAGAGATAACATTCATCCCACTTGGGAAGGTGCTTCTCTCTTAGCACAAAATGTGGCTGCCAAACTTAGCCTGTCAAAATGACAATCCGGAGTGCGGGCCCAGGCGCAGAGTCATAGAGTAAAACACTTCTCTGTGCATCAACTTCACTCTGAGTTGTCACAAACCCACCTTGTAGCAAATAATAGAAAGACTGCGTCTATTCCCTGTGTAGTTAATAATAAACCCCGTATAGTTAAAAATAAACCTAATATTAAAAAACCTATAGGAGTGAGATCAAATAATTTAATAAAAATAGTTTTAAGTAATAATCAGATTAAAAGAACACCTAACAATTTTATCCAATGTGGACTGATCAATATTAGGTCTATTTCTTCCAAATCTTTGTTAATAAACGATCTAATTAGTGATTACAAAATTGATATTTTAGCTCTGACTGAAACCTGGCTGCAGCAGGATGAATATGTCACATTAAATGAATCCACGCCACCAACACATGTGAACTATCACACAGCCAGAACCAGTGGCCGTGGTGGAGGAGTGGCAGTAATATCCCACTCCAGTTTAGGTCTTAGCCCTAAAATTAATCATAAAACTAATCCCACTTACCATTCCTTTGAAAGTCTAGTTTCATCCATTACTTTCCCCAACTGCAGAAACCAAAAACCAGTCCTTTTTGTCATAGTCTACCGCCCTCCTGGCCCTTATTCACAGTTTTTATTAGAAGTCTCTGACTTTCTATCCAGTGTAGTGTTGAACTGGGATAGGATTATAATAGTTGGTGATTTTAACATACATGTTGATAACAACGCTGACTCTCTTAGTAATGCATTTAGTGACCTACTAGACGGATTAGGCTTTATCCAAAATGTTAATAAACCAACCCACATTCACAGACATACTCTTGATCTGATCTTAACACTTGGTGTTGAAATTAATGACCTCGTCATTTTTCCCCAGTATAAGTGATGAGTTAGTCGATAGTACCATGCTCACATTAAAAACTACGTTAGATATAGTTGCCCCCCTCAAGTTAAAAACTACTAAGGTTAGATTAACCTCCCCATGGTACAAAGCTGACACTCACTCCATTAAACAAGCAACACGTAAATTAGAGAGGCAATGGAGGCGATCCAACTTAGAAGAATCTCTCAATGCCTGGAAAAATAGCTTAATAAAGTATAAGCAAGCTTTGCGTACAGCCAAAACTAGATATTACTCATCCATAATAGAAGAAAACAAGAATAACCCTAGATTCCTGTTCAGTACTGTAGCCAGACTGACAAACAGGCACCTCCGTGGAACCAGTTATTCCATCCACGCTCCGTTCTGATGATTTCCTGCAGTTCTTTAACAATAAAATATCAACTATTAGAGAGAAAATAGACACATTTCTCTCAAACATTAGATCAGAAAAAATAGTGCTTTCAAACCTAGGCCCTTTAATAAATCCCTCTGTAACACTAAATCATTTCACCACTGTAGACCAAACTGATCTCATATCTATTATCATGTCTTCCAAATCAGCCACCTGCCTCTTAGATCCAATTACAACAAAACTCTTTAAAGAGATTCTGCCCCTAATTATTAGCACTGTCCTAAATATAATTAACACTTCATTAACTACTGGATATGTGCCGCAGTCATTTAAATATGCTGTTATTAAACTAATTCTGAAAAAGCCTACCCTAGATCCTGACATTTTAGCCAATTATAGGCCTATATCCAATTTGCCCTTCCTGTCAAAGGTTTTAGAATGAGTAATAGTTAAACAGCTGTGCCAATTCCTGCAGGATAATAGTTTATTTGAACAGTTTCAGTCTGGCTTTCGTGCCCATCATAGCACTGAAACAGCGTTAGTTAAAGTTACTAATGACTTATTATTAGCCGCTGACATCGGATTAATATCGGTCCTGGTGTTATTAGACCTTAGTGCAGCCTTTGGCACCATTGACCACAGTATTTTAGTGCACAGATTAGAATCTGAGATAGGTATTAGAGGAGCAGCCCTCTGCTGGTTTAAATCATATTTATCTGATCGCTACCAATTTGTTCACATCAATCAACAATCATCGCAGTCCTCCAGAGTTAATTATGGCGTGCCCCAAGGGTCAGTCCTTGGGCCTATTTTGTTTACACTATATATGCTCCCTTTAGGTAACATCATTAGAAATCATGGTATTAATTTTCATTGTTATGCGGATGACACACAGCTATATTTATTGATTAAACCTGATCAGACCAGACAAATAGATAAACTAAGTACATGTGTCCAAGACATAAAGACTTGGATGAGTGTCAATTATCTTTTATTGAACCCTGAAAAAACTGAAGTCGTTGTAATTGGTCCTAAAAATGCGAGAGACTCCCTACCTGACCACATAGTTACTCTGGACGGCTTAAGTGTAACACCCAGTGCCACAGTTAAAAATTTAGGAGTTTTATTTGATCCAGATCTTTCATTCAAAATGCACATTAACCAAACTTGCAGAACAGCCTACTTTCACCTGTGCAACATTAGCCAAAATTAGGAATATTCTGTCTAAAACGACTGCAGAAAAATTAATTCATGCATTTGTTACATCACAATTAGATTATTGTAACTCCTTACTTGTAGCGTGTCCTAAATATTCCCTAAAAAGCTTGCAACTGGTTCAAAATGCAGCAGCAAGATTATTAACAGGATCTAATAGAAGAGAACACATCACCCCTGTGCTCCAAACCCTTCATTGGCTACCGGTGGAGTTTAGAATTGAATTTAAAATCCTCCTCCTTACATATAAAGCCATTAATGGTATGGGCCCCTCTTATCTTAAAGATGATCTGGTTCCGTACCAACCCAATAGAACCCTTCGTTCTCAGAATGCAGGTTTATTGAAAGTTCCTAGGGTTTCTAAAAGTACAGTGGGAGCTAGAGCCTTTAGTTATCAGGCCCCTGTCTTGTGGAATCAGCTTCCCTTTAATATTAAAGATGCCGACACAGTCTCTACATTTAAAATTAGGCTTAAAACATTCCTGTTCGAGAAAGCCTATGATCAGGTTAGTTAAAAAATTATGTGGTGTATGAGTCGCAGTTCAGTTTGGACTGCCCTAGGAGTTAGAATGCTGGGGGAAGTACAGTACACTGAGTTCCTTCTTTCTTCTCTTTCTCTCCCTCACACCTGTTTCTGTAACTTTTATAACCTATCTTTCATATCAAGTCTGTTCATGACTAGTCACCTGGTGTCCCCCCCCCCCCCCCCCCCCCCCCGATGAAACTGAGGGTGCGGTTCCTACCAGGGTGACCAGAGAAGTGAGATGAATGACCCCATTGCAGTACCTGGGTGTGGACAGAGGTAGGCACAAAGAGGCGGTTCGGGGGGCACTGGTTGGGGCTTTAAGTAATAGTTGAGAGGATATTTAGACCTTGTCATTTCTAGTATTTATCATGGATATTATCACACTATAAATGATAACATGACAATAACAATGAAAACAGTTGAGTGGATATTTACATGCTATTTTAATTGAGAATGACTCTCAAAGTAAAATATGACAAACTCAAAGAAAAGAAACATGTGCGCACACATGCACACGTGTTGAAATACCTCAAGTGTAACATTTTCCTCCTCCCTCCCTTTTCCACCCTAAAATGCAGTAGAATGCAGGAAATTACATCTAAAAGTCTAAAATTATCAGGGGGAGGACCCCTACCCCCTGCTGAATATGCTATTCACAATGCTCTACACCTCTAATTTGGACCCCCCAATATCTATACTATGGTTTCGCCCTTGATCTAAGTCCTATCTCCACCTCACCCATCATGACAGTAACAAAATGTGAATAGTTTGAACAAATGTGAACCTGAAATGTCTAAAGAAAATCAAGCACAATTTGCACCATTTTCTTTTTCTGTTATGTTACTAAGTGTGAAGTGTCCTTGTAGAACTGTTCCATAATAAACACATGGATTAATAATGAATTAAGGGAGAATATTGTTATATTGTTATAAAATTTCCTGAAAAAGGTGATCTCCATGTGTTTAGATCATTTAGCAAAGTAAGCATTTTCATAATTTAATGGGGAGGGGGGTTGCACAAAAAACCCAAGACAAAAAATTTTAGTTTATCATTATTTCTAGGTTATTATGTTTTAATTTTAGTGGTCCGGTCCTCTGGAGATCAAATCGAGCTGAACGTGACCCTTAAAACAAAATGAGTTTCTGATAAGTTTAAAAGTTTATTCAATTAACAAATATACACAGAGAAAACCTTTGATGTCATTTCATCTCAGCTGAGAGGGGTGAGGACCAAGAGAAGGCAGAAAAGCAACGCGGCCTCTCGTTCTGAATTCAAATGGAACTCACTTCCCGGTTTTTCCTCTGGCCAAAGAGTTTTATTTAACCACAAGCTCTGCCCAGTGACATCACTCACTGAACAGGAAAATAGGGCATGTGGTTAAATGGGATTGGTAGGTTGGGGGAGCGTCATATTACACAGTTTCATGAGGACACCTCATTGGTCAAATTGCCTCTAAGGCGTGACCCATTCCTAGGTGGGAAAATATTAAGCTGAAACAAAGGAATTTTTAACATTCCTTTGTTCACTTAGTAGAAAATTTCTACTTCAGGAATTCAAAATACATACATACTGGTATATTTACTTCACAGTTTCAGACCCCTGTGATAGAGAAATTAATTAATTGATTGTAATCAGGGTGTGAAGGGAACTTTCAGTAATATAGTAAAAATGCACCAGGCTGAACCACGTGATAAGATGAACTATCTGTTCTGATTCTGACTCATATTGAAAATGAAACTAAGCATGTATGAATACGTGTTCAGCTCATTCAGTTTCCTGTTACTTCAGGACCATCGTTGTTGATTCTTCTTTGATCTACAGCACTCAAGGAAAGCATGGCGGTAAAACTCTTCTATTGTTTCTTATCTGTTTGCTTATTCATTTATTTGTTGGTTTGTTCATATGTTATTATGTTGTGTATTTTTTTTCTCCACTGATACCACATATTTGCGGCTGTCTGTCTGCTTTTGGACAAAACTGTTGATTCATTTAATTTCCTACAGATGGTTAGATTTTGTTAAAGTCATTAAACAAGTACATTCCATGTAGAGCAGGGGTCTCAAACATGCGGCCCAGGGTTTGAATGCAGCCCTTGGGATGAATTTTGCAAAACATTCTACAGTAAAGGCTGTGGAATTAATTTTAGTTCAGGTTCCACATACAGAACAATATGATCTACAGTCAAACTAAAGCATAATAACCTACAGAAATGAACAACTCCATATTTTCTTCTTGGTTTGATGTGAGAAAATATCACATAAAATTTTTGTCTTTCTTTTAGTGCAAAAAAAAAATATCATCATATTATGAAAATCTGTACATTTAGAAACGGTTCCATAACAATAAAATGTGAAAAGCCTGACCAAATATGAAAAACCTGAAATGTGTACAAAAATTAACCACAGTTTTGGGGGACATCCAGTTTCCACTCGATGGAGTAAGCAACAGAGGTGAAGATTTCCGATTAGCACATGCTAACTAAATAATTTTAACCCCTCCAAAACCAAAAATATGGAACAGAGGCCAAGTCTTTAACCTAATGGTAACAGAGCTGTGATATGACCACATCAATGGGGAAACAACAAGGAACACAACAGAGATGTCAAATGCTGGAGTTATCTGAAACTTATTTTACTGTGGAGAGTTGAGACTGTTGTGAAGTTGATGTAATGGCACCTTGTTTGTGGCAGTGAAACTACTGGTTCATTGTTATTTTTTTTACCTAAATTTACAGCAAGAATTTGACAGGTGCCAAGTAGAGATGACTGTTATTTGGTGTACGAGTGCAGATCCATGTAGAAATGTGAAATTGTTTGCTACTAATATGTTGTGGAAGTGGGTGAAATGAGTGGAAAGGAACAGAAAGAAACATTACAATAATTAGTTGGGGCTGTTTTGGAAGGGTGTACTGGAATCTGTGAGTATGATAATGCTAATGCTAATGGTGTAAGTTGTTACTGCTGGTGGAATTTTTAAAATTAATTTTCATGGTGGGGCAGACAGGCTACCACTGTAGTGGTTTGTGTCATGCTAATGCAGGTGACACCAATCAACACCCAGTAAGTTATATTATGGCCATGAAGTGAGCAGCCAGTCACTCATCAGACACAAATCAGACTTGAATGCACAAATATCAGGGAAATGAGTAATGTGCGTCTGCCGACTAAACTACAGCTAACAAACAAACCAAATATGAAAAGTGAAGTGATAAAGCTGAACGAGCCAGACAGTAATGTAGCCTACAGTCATTAAGATTGGCGCAGTGTTAAGTTGAAGATGAATCAGATGTTCCGCCTCTTAATTTAGTAAATTACAGACTTTGGTTAAGTTACGTTGCACCATAATAATAGTATAGGTTGCAACCGGACTTGCTGACTACCACCACGTGATCTGCTTAGAGAAAGGCAGGGATAAATACATTGCAACCACTTTGGACAGAAATATCTAACGTGACTTCTAAAGATTAAAAAAGCACAGCAGCATACGGCATCAAGAATGAGGGCAATTATTCGGTCAGTCCAATTACCACAACATGTTTCATGTGCGAATAGATCCATATGTTAATAGCCCAATTACTGAATTTGTAGTAGCCTACATAATATTGAAACTATTCATTGCAGTTGTCACTTCCAAATTGCAAGAAAAGCATAAAAACCACTGCAACTTCTACTGTTTGGAAAAAGTCATCAGGCATTTGTGGCCACAACAAGGACATAAATGTTCGCAAATTCCTGGGGGGACTGAAGTTGTTAGCGGTGTGTAGCACAGTTGTGTTGTTGTCATAGCGACTTTCTGAAAGTTCACAACAGCAATTAGTTGGAATTAGTAATGCACTGTGGTGCAAACATAAGCCTTTGTTTTTGCTTTGATGATATTCACCAGTGCATCCCAGAATACCTTGCACAGGTGTCTCTTAAAGTGACAGAACTGTTTTCTGTTTTACCTACATTATAAATAAATAAACTGTATAAATTAATTCTAAGCAGAAGTTGAGTCTTAGAAACATTTGTAGAAATGACTTTATGAAAATGGTTCTAACTTTTTCTACTGACTGTATTTGAGGCACATGTTCGGAAACTGAACTAAAGATACTTTCATGGAATTATTTCATACATACATACATACATACACACACACACATACATACACACACACACACACATACATACATGTATGCATGCATACATACATAAATAATCCAGTTTATTGAATTCGACTGCATATTTTTAATAGAATGAATGTGTTGAATCAGAATGGGTTTAATTACTGCGTGTCATGAATCACATTGTATTGCAAGTTACCACTCACATATTTTTTAACCCTTTGACACATACTGGTCACTCCAGTGGACAGTTCTTCTACAATTCCTCTCATGTATATTCATGGGTTTTGTTGTTTTAGTTCATATCAGTCAGTTCATATCATTACTGTAACTGGTTTGTTCTTAATACCTGATCTGCACTAACATGTTTACCTGGAAATCAGTTGCTTGTTGTTATTAAACTGTAATTAACAGTCTCTTTTTAAACAAAACTGCATTAAAAGGGTTTTATTACAGTGTTCTGATATTGTTTTAAATACACGTTTCTTTAGTTCAAAGCTTAAACACATGATTTCCAGCTGAGTGGACATTTTTCCATAAAAAATAGGTTCATTAAAAAGATTTCAATCACATCGATTTTGATTTGATTTGAATGATTTATTTCGAACATGTCCAAAGTGCAACAATAATCAATACAACAATAATAATAATAAAAATGACATATCCGAAAAGGAGTAGGATGAAGCATAAACTTATTTAATTCTATGTTACACGACGACACAGAATGTGAACCCAACTGCTGAGATGAAGCAGACAAACTCAGAAATGGATTTAAACTCAGTTTATTCACACAATTAATTAAGTCCAGAATCTGAGTATCGTTGGTGTTGTGGGAAGATCCAGAGGCTTGGTCGGTGTCGAAGCGGGGGTTCATTAGCCGGGATCCAATATAATAAAATTCGTAGGCAGGCTCTAAGTCAGGGGACAGGCAGAGGGTCAGATACACAGTAAACAGGCAGCGGAGCAAAAGTACAGAGAGGGGATAGGCTGAGGCAAATACCGTGGTGATGGCTAAGTTCAGGCACCGGGGAAGTCCAACGAGCATCAAATCCAGAAAGGGCACAGGCAGGTTCGGAGGTCCAGAATACAGGCAATGGGTCATGGGTCGGAGGCAAACAGCTCAGGTCAAAGGCACAAGAATCAGGTCAAACACAGAGAAAACACACAGGGAAAAACGCTGGTAGACAACTCACAGGGAATGATGACGTACTCGCACTGAAGACAGGGAAAGACAAGACTTATATACACAGGGAGATGATTGAAAACACATGTGAGACAACACACACCAGGTCTAATCAGTCTTGGAGGAAAACACGGGGAAACAGGAAGAAAAGACGACAGACATGACACAGGAGGAGAACTACAAAATAAAACAGGAAGTGACAAGACAGACAGAAAACACAGACTAACGTCTGTTTGCAGACGTGACATCCTACCCCTTCTTCACTTCCCCAATAACCTAAATTCATCTTATAGCAATATAGTGCATAGTACAAAAAATGATGATAATAATAAAAATAATAACAAGAAGAATAATAACAATACCAATAATAAATAACTGAAGTACTAAACATATACATATATACAAAAAACAAATGAGCAGATAGGAAAGTAGGTAACAAATAGTTTTTTTTGTTGTTTTCTTTTTTTCTTCCCTTCCTTCTTCTTTTCCCTTTCTTTTTTCTTCCTTTTTTTCCTTTTTCTAATTTGTCTGCATTTTGTTCTTATTTTTTTATTTTATTTTTCTATTCATTCACTTATTTTATTCATGTATTTATTTATTTTTTTTATTTTTATTTTTTATATCTTTTAACCCCACAGAGGGGGAGTCAACACTGCTCGAGATCAATGTATATTCCAGTCTTGCAGCCATATACTATACTATTTAGTGCATGTGTGTGACCATCATCAGTCCTCCCCGAAAGCTGAGCAGACATCCCCCATTAGAACTCTCCCTTACAAGCCAGTGAGGGCAGTGCTACACCTCAGTGATATGTGGAGGAAACAAAGACTGGACAGGACGGACAGGACGAACGGGGACAGAAACCAACAGGCGGTGCTATTGTAATTAAAGACTGCAAGGTGATGTGTTATTCCCAACCACCAACTGTCCATCAATAAAAAATAAATAAATAAGGAGATCAGAAAAAGAGGAGAAAACCAAACCAGCACAAAAGGAGAAACAAAAAAAACAAACAAAACAAAACAAAAAAAAAGAGTCAAGAAATAAACAATTAAACAATCGGCACCGAGCACCACAACCGTGGATGTCCTGATGGTACAAAATGGAATGCAATGTAATAGAATAGGCCAGTAGAGGACACCAGTGCAGAAGAAAATGAGTTTAGTGGAGAGATTGTGGAGAGATTCTCAGCACATTCTGGCGAGTCCCATCATTCGTTGAAATGGGACTCAGTAGTAGCTGGCGAGACCCGATCAAACATGCAAGTGTGAAGGACCCCGAAGCCCAGAACAGCAATCACGACAAGGCAGGGCCAAGCCAACAGGGCAACCCCCACCTCGGGCCGCATTGTTTTTTTTACCAGCCTAAAGAGAAATAAAAACACTTAGGAAAAAATTCTTGACTAAGGTTCTGATAATTCATGCATCAAAGGGTTAATACATGACATTATATGTGCTGTATCAACATGCATATTGTATTGGCCGTACAATTAAAATTCCTAACCCAATTCAAAACATAACAAACCAAAACCAAACCATCATTCATGTCTTTTTGGAATGCGTAAGTGAATATTTGATGTGAAAATAAACACACAGCTTGTAATGGACTTATCTTCAAAGCTGTTCACCATTACTGAAATAGTTCAAGTGCATACTGGGTCTCTGGGTGCCCATAGCTGCCCACTGTGCCTAACTGGGTGCCCCAACGGCATCAAAGAAAGGATGGGTTAAATTCGGTTAATTGTACAGTTGTATAATGACAAGAACAGTACTTTACCTTACCTTAATCACAGAAAAACTAACAGATTTGTGACACTTCAGCCATCACTGGGGTTTTACAGATTTGATGAAACACTGGTGATAAACGTCATACGCTGCTTTAGTTGAAGTTAATTTCAATTTTCATGCCAAGTTATGTGTGACACTAGCTTGCTCAGCTACCTGTTGGAAATAATGAATTTGTTGTTTGACACCAGTTAAATTAACTTCCTCTGTGATTACCTGACACTGACACTCCTTTATTTTTTATCCCTAAAAATATAAAGGTTCAAATGGCACAGAAGAAGGGGATTGAGTATGTGAAGACTGAAGTCGAGAAGAAATCTGGTTATTTCTTTGTAGTGGCTGGTGTGCTCCTGACTGGCATAGAAAAAATAATGGAGACAGAGTTTATTTGTCCATGTACGAAGCATTGGAACAGAATTTATTCACTGAGCTATGCCCTGATTCCTTCATGTATCCTCTTTGTGGCGATGTTGGGCACCACAGGACTGAAGTATAAGACCTGCCTGGAAATGTTTGTGTTGGTGCTGAAGCATCTGGCTCCACCTGTTATGTGGATCTTCCTGCTCTTGATGGATGGACGTTACTATGTGTGTCTCAGAACCTACTGGCCTGGACATCTGGTGAAAAATGCAGACCATGTCCCTCAGAGCTGGTGTGAACCAATCAATGAAACCTCAGCAGCAGAAATACAAGAACAAATCCAGTGGTGGTATTTTGAGTCCAAGGTAAATGTCAGGGGTCATGGAACGTCATTGATTTAACCCAAAGTTAATGAGCTGTATTCTCAGGTGGTTCCTAAAGACACATGAAACTGATGTTTACTTTCCTATTTGTCTTGGTCTTTAGGTCGTGGGAGGGCCCTTGCTGCTCATATCATTATTCATTTCCTTACCACTTCACTGCTTCTGCATTCGTTACTACAGCAAGTGTCACTCCTTTTTTAAGGACGCCCAGTGCTGTGTTAAGTGTCAGAAGTACTTCTACCGTGAGTGTCTACCAGATCATGAAGAAAGTTGTCCCTCACAGACAGAACAACTACAGCCAGTAGTTGAAGGTGTTCCAGAACAAGATCCAGAATCTGATGGCTTTGGTTCAAGTGCAGAAGGAGATGAGACAGAACAACTACAGCCAGTAGTTGAAGGTGTTCCAGAACAAGATCCAGAATCTGATGGCTTTGGTTCAAGTGCAGAAGGAGATGAAAGTGTTCCTCTTTCTAACATGTGACAATCACAGTCTGAATACTGACCTCTGATTAGCATTATGCAGCTGCAGTCATGATGTTTTTTAATTAGTTTTGGGCTTTTGTTTGTATGTTTTTAACTCTTCTCATTCTTGTTGTCTGCTGAATATTGGTCAAGCTTTGTTGTCCAAGTTCTGGTGTAAATAAATGGTTTTATTCTGTCCTTATGTCCAATATGGATATAGAATATAAAATGACTCCACCACTCCTTCATGCTGCTGCCGTCAGGCAGATGCTATAGAACCGCCCTGGCCAGGAAGAACATCTACAAGAAATCATTAATTCCCTCTGCAATAGCTCCTCTCAATAACAAATAAATATCTGCACTGTGTTTTTTGGGGTTTTAATTATTTTATGTGATTTTATATCATTTTTATTCATGTCTATATTAATTCAGAGCACTGTATTTTTAGTGGGGAGGAGTGTCTTTGTAGCAGTTGTGACAAAGAAGAAATTATTTTTTTATATGGAACAGACAATAAAGTAATTCTATTCTATTCTATTCCATTCTATGATAGAATACAATTCAATGCAACAGAATTACTTTATTGACTTTATTGATTTTGGAAATTGCTTTGTGACAACAGGAGCAGTCAATATATAAGTAAAACAGTAAGGTACAATGTCATATTAAAGTGTCAATACAGAATAACTGAATGCAGTGTGGAAGGAAGGATTTCCTGAATCTGTCTGTCCGATAGTGGAGCTATAATAGTCTGTTGGAGAAATTGCTCTGTTGTAATAAAACAGAGACTGACTTTGTATTAAACATAGCCTCAAGTCTTATAATACTGCTCAATTAAGTTCCAAAAATCAGAGAAGAATTGGCCATAAAATGAAGTAACCATCACAAAATATGTTTAGCTCTATAATGGTGTTTAACCACAACAACAGCATTGCATTTCCTTTTACTGCCTTTAGGTTTTGTCCAATAATTATCTATTGTATGTAAAATACCCATATCATAATTTTCAGACATTGATCATTGTTTTTTGATTCATTTTATTGATTGATTCATTTTAACTGTTTTACTGAGGGTTTAATTGTGTTTTAGTGGTTTTAACTGTGTTTTAGTGAGGTTTTAACTGTTTTAGTGAGGTTTCATCTGTGTTTTCACAAAATTGTAATTGTGTTTCCGTGCTAAATTCTTATAAATAATTGTGACTAAAATTGCTACTAAAAAAAAACAACCTAAGTATTTAATTGAAGTGTATTTTATTTATGTTACTTTTTTTTATTATTATTTTAGTCCTAAATTAGAAGATTATTGGGATCTTTAAATATTCAAATATTCATCAAATAAATAGATTTTAATTGTTTTTCACTGCTCAAAAATAAACATCATACTTGTGGAACCCAGTATGCTGTATACCCACCAAAACACTGTGCATTTGTCGCAACTTTCAACCCCAGCAAGACCAAGTGTTTAGAAATGTAAAAAAATAAATATAGCTGAACCTGGACCCAAAACCACAATGCACAGGCTCAGAGTGGGGTAAAAGAAATAAAAACAAAAAAATATATATGACAAAGTCCCACAGGGTCAAAAGTCAACCAGGCCTGGAGTGTCTTTGCTTTACACTGGACCAGTGTAAAAGCAAGAAAAAGCATCATGTACAATGTTCATTACCTCTGCCAAGGAGGTTATGTTTTACCGACATTTATCTGTTTGTTTGTCTGTCTGTCTGTTTGTGTTCAAGATAACTCAAAAACTTTTCGACAGATTTTGATGACATTTTCAGGATATGTTGAAAGTGTGAAAACACTTTCAACATATCCTGATTTTGATGACATTTTCAGGATATGTTGAAAGTGTGAAAACACTTTCAACATATCCTGAAAATGTCATCAAAATCAGGAAGAACTGATTTCATTTTGGAGGTGGGGGGGGTCTACCTTGGCGGAGGTCTGCACTCTCAGAGTGCTTTTCTAGTTTAATTTTAAATTAGACAAAACATCTGCAAAAGGGTCAAAGTCTGTCTGACTGAAATTAACCCCCAAGCATGAGAGGGAAGTTGTTTTTTAAATATTTTTTTCCTTTCTTTTTAATAAATGCCAGTTTTTATTTTATTTTTTATTCTTTCATTTTAGATGTTAAAAAGTATTTGCGGCTTCCAGTGTTTTCTTTTCCATGGAAACTGGATTCAAATGTATCTGTCGGTGTTAAAGATTGCCGACCCGTGATCTAGAAAAACAATAATGTTTGAGCACATGTAAAATAATTAAAAGTCTATTTGTATAATTGTGTAAAATTTCAACATTAACATTTACAGTTGTTTTTCATGGTAAATGTGATAAAAATGTGTCTGTTATTTTGTTTTTTAGTACAACACATTGTTTTAAACATTTATTACATATAATACAGATCGTTCATTTGTATATATTAAAAGTTAGGTTTTTCCTGAAAAAAGTTTGAAATAATTGCCAAATAAGACATTTTCTGAAACTGTTATTGCATAAATGACATTTGAAATGTAAGCAGCCTGTTATAACGGTAGCCATTAAAGGGTTGATTTCCATCTGGATGTAAACAGTTCATGACACTTGCTCTTTATTTTACTGAGACTTTCTCTGTGAAATAGGAAGTGGTTGTAGTTTTACTGAATTTCATACAGACCAGGCCTTGAACTGTGATTTACAGACAGTTTTACACTTCTGTTCAGAAGTATCTGTATCTGTTCTGTCAAACCCAACTCCTCCTGCTGCAACATACAATAAACCAACCAAAAGACAATCTACCCCTATACAGCCTTTATTTCTGCTTCTACAACTCAATATTCTTCTCTTTAAAACAACAACAACAACAATCTGACCAAGATAAAGTTCAAGTCTGGGACCAATCAAGACCAGGTTCAGATCTGGGACTCTGCTGCCTCCTTCTGATGGTTTCATGTCATGTTTAGTTAATTTTTACTTTAACGTTTTCTTAAATCTTAAACTTAACCAGTTGATTTTGTTGGAGAAAAGATAACGAAAGAAAGAAAGAAATCACGTCACAAATGTGATTACAATTTTAATTACTATCAAATAAATGTATTCATGTTCTATTGAACATTTGTTTTTTCCTATTACTAGTCTCAATTTTAGAATTACAATAAAATAAATACTAAAAAAAGATACAGTTTTAACCTTCAACAAAACCAAAGGAAATCTAAATAAAGTAAAGAATCCCATCACTGTGTGTATTCTATAAAGAATACATTGATTTTTTTTTTTAAAGAAAGATTTTATCTGAGGTAATAAAGAAAGAAATTACCATTTCAGTTCGTTAAGAATGAAACAGAATAAGTTAAACCAAACCAATATTCTGGTCAATAAAGATGTGTCTTTTGGAGATACATTACCTACATAAAAACAATTGAAATGATAGAAAATCATAAACCAAAACTGAAACAACTACACATTAGTAATAATAAATAAAACACAAATAAAACAGAAGTATATAAGTAACATAACATTCAATCTATGAAATACAAAATCCAAACAAAGAAAAACATATTTAAAGTACAATAAAATAAAAGAAATATCATGTATATAATATTTCAGACACATTAAAGATGTAAATAAAAAATATCTACAATTATTTAAAATGCCTTAAAATCCAAAAAGCGAACAAAAAACTTAAAGCGTAATTAGTAAAATCACTTTAATAATACTCTGACCATGAAACATTTTTAATATGAAATGAACAAAAAGGAATACAATGTGAATTTGCCTAAAAATGCAAGATGTAGTTATGAAAAAATACGAAAAAATTACGTTAAACGTTTAAACTTTTATTCACGTTTATTTTTTAAATCTGTAGAGTAATATGTGACGTCAGTACGTAAATGCGTCAGCGATGGGGGGGTGGAGGGGGAATCGGGATTCCTGAGGATTACCCATCATGCCCCGCGGGTAAAGATGGCGACAGCTGAGCAGGGCAGATCAACTTTTCTGTGAGCGACTCTGAGTGTTTTTTCTGTCGCTTGTCGGAGGCTGTGGACCGGCTGCTGTATCTGCTGCCGCACGCTGCCACGTATCCGCTCAGGACCGCGGACCCAGCTCGGTAGACGGACCTCAGCGCTCCTCCCTGGCCTCGGAGCAGTCCAGAGCCCCCTCCCTCCCCTGCCGGAGGAGCACCGCGGAGCTCCGGCTAAAGTTTCAGCTCTGGTCCGCTGTGTTTGTGGAAAACACCCGGGCCGAGTCGAGCCCACCCGCACTAACCGGCCTCTCAGGTGAGCACTGCGGGTCTGTGCCTGTTTGTCGGTGTGTGTGGTCGGTGTATGTCTGTCTGTGTGTTCCGCCTGATAGAGCGGGCCACGGTCCGCTACCGACACCGTATGCCGGTTTAACGGCCTGTGGAGTGGGTGCGGTGTATTACGGAAAGATCTGACCCGGTTAGCCTGACAGACGGCCCTATAGTGGTAAGGGGGAATCCTGTGTAAATGTAGATCAAATATGGCTATGGACCAGGACTGAACTGCATCAGGTGTAAAAGTGTACCAGGACTCAGGTGGATCAGGTGTAAATGTGCATCAGGTGTGAAAGTGAACCAGGACTCCGCTAGATCAATGAACGTGGACCAGGACCAGGTGTGAACGTGGATTAGTTGTGATTGTGGACCAGGATTCATATGGATCATGTGTGAATGTGGACCCGGATTCTTGTGGACCAGGATGCATGTGGATCAGCTGTGAATATGCACCAGGACTCAGGTGGATCAACCTGAGTCCTGGTCCTGAGTAATGTGGACTAGGCCTGGGGTAGATCAGGTGTGAATGTAGACCAGGACTCGGGTGGATCAGGTGTGAATGTGGACCAGAACTTGGCTGGATCAGGTGTGAATGTGGACCAGGACTTGGATGGATCAAGTGTTAATGTGGACTAGGGCTGAAGTGGATCAGGTGTGAATGTGGAAACAGAGTTCAGGTGGATCAGGTATGAATGTGGACCAGGACTCGGAGGGGATGAGGTGTGGATGTGGATTTGGGTGTGAATATGGACCAAGTGTTAAGAAACACAAAATCCAGGTCTCGTCTCCAGTTCAGTGTGAAGTCGTCACGTTTGTAAGTGAATGAATCAGTTACATGGATCATTTTACAGATGAATCTGTTCAGTTCAGGATTATGTTCTTTATCCCCAGGGTTTGGTTTAGGTTACTTTAGCTTGGTTTACTTTAGTTTAGCTTGGTTTACTTTAGCTTGGTGTGCTTTAGTTTGGTTTAGCTTGGTTTATTTTACTTTGGCTTGGTTTACTTTGGTTTGGTTTACATTACTTTGATTTATTACCCCACCCCCTGAAGGGGGAGAGGGGTAGTGTTTTTAGTTTGGTTCATCTGTATTGTCAGCAGGTTTACACAAAAACTACTGGACCAGTGTTCATGACATTTTCAGTAAAGGTGTGAGGTGGTCCAGAATAGATCCTATTAAATTTTGGTGAATGTAGGTCGAAGGTCACAGTCACCAAAATGTGTTTTAGCAGTGATAAGAGCTTGGGCAAATGTGTGTGATGGGGCAGGGTTTGTTGTGCCAGTCACCACTTGTTTTAGTTTAGTTTGGTTTAATTTAGTTTAGCTTATTTTGATGTAGTTTGTGGGGACTCGTATTCATATATGACTTTAATATGTTGGAATTAAACCAGAGATGTTGATGTCCGTTTGTGATCACTGATTTATTATTAGTTGATTGTCAGGAAAGTTTTTGACACTGCAGCTGTTTTTTTTTTCATCTGCATCTTGGTTTTACTCAGATTAAAATGTTGGATTTTATATCGGATGATTAATTAAGCGATTCTTAATGTGATCCGTCAGACCTCAGATCATTGATCCAGCTCATTGGGGGACTTATTAGGACCAGGGTTTGATTATTGATTTCTGGAGATGCTACTGGTCCAAATCTGGTGGGGTTTTGAGGTCTTGTGTGGTTTTGTCTTGTCCAACTGTTAACAGATGCATAAAAACTAAGCAGGATTGTTTGTAGAGGCCAATTTAACACAGAAACAAAAGCTTATTGGTCCATTTGACCGACTCCTCACATTAAACCTGCCTGAAGCTCAGGACCGGACACCTTACAATAACCTGTGAATGAACGGTTAATTAATGGTGATTAAAATAGAGAAGGTGTTTGACAATAACACCTCTTGCACTGAAAACTAAAAATGTTAATGTTGTGTTCATTCATCACACATTTAGTAAACATTTGGGTCTAGTGGAAAAACTGAACAGGAGCTATTTTGTTTTACAGTAAGGGTCTCAAAGTTATTTTCTTACTACATTGAGCCTGATTTGATCTCCAATGGGCTGGACCAGTAAAATGAAACGATAACAACCTATAAATGATGACAACTCCAAATTTTGTCATTGTTTTAGTGCAAAAAAACAACAAAACTTTAAATTATGAAAACACTTTTATAAATTATCCAAATGCAAAATAAATTCAAATTTCATAAAGAAAATAAAGGCAATTTTTACAATATTCTCCCTCAATTTATCATTAGTCCATGTGTTTTATTATGGACTAATACTACAAAGATACCAAACTCTTAGTAACAGGAGAAGACAATGGTTAAAATTCTTCCTAATTTTCTTTAAACATTTCAGGTTGTTCACATTGTATTGTTGGAGGATAGTTTGTAAATGGAAATATTTTCAGAATGTAATCTTATTTTTGTAGTATAACAATAACAATGTGAAGTTGGCATCATTCATAGGCAAAGAAATAACTGAGAAGAAAATGCGGAGTCATTTAATAAGTTATTATGCTCTTCATCCCACGGGCCGCATTGGAACTGTTGGTGGGGCCGCAGTTGGCCCACGGGCCACATGTTTGATACCTCTAGACTAGTAAATGTAAAAACACTAACAGTCAGATGAACCGATTCAGAATGAATCAAACCATGTGATTGATCAGATCCTGGTCTAGATTGAGGTCTGAACCAACCAATCAGGATCAAGGATGGAACTGGACCGTACTGGGTCCATGTGGAAAAAACGTGACGAACTGGTGAATAATTTAATGAGTGTAGCTATTAGACTTACAGTCATTAATTAGAAAGTCATCAACTATTGAATGAACCAGCAGTGGCTTGAATAATTATCTGTGGGTTCTGGTGGATCCACTTCACTGGGTTCTGTTTAGTCACCATCTGTGTGTGATGAAGCTCTATGATAATGGAACAGATACATCATATATTGACCCGTGCGTCAGTTCTGATTCCAGTCCAGTTTTCTTTAATCTGATTTATTTATAGCTGTCATGTATTTTTAAAGTTGGGTGTCATTGTTCAGTTCATTCTCCGTCGTCTGATGGAAACAACACTGAACCAGAAATGCACACAGGTCCAGCTTCATCAGTCCTAGACCAAAACCATCACACCTTGTACTGGAACCAGAACCAACTTCTGGAATCAGTAAATGTAACAAATGTTCTGTTTGGCCCGGTCCCTCAGATGCAGGTCCTGTGTGATCATCCTCAGATCCGGCCCATTTCCATATAGGGCAGCAAATAACAACTATGTTAATAATCGACTATTGAATTGATTAGACGACTAATGGGATAATGAATTTTTTGTTACATTTAGCATGAAGTTGATTGAATTATGTGGCAAATGATAATAAACACAAGAAAGATGAGTACAATGAAAAATACATGTTTTATTAAAAATACTGCAGATTTGTACAAAAATTACATAAAAATGTCCTCCATCTAAAACCAGTTAGTCACAGTGCTGGGTGTGTACGTCTGCAGAGCGTACGTCCATAGCAGAGCATGAAATGGGCCTTAAATAGCAGACCCAAACTGGCCCAGGCTTGATTCACATGATAAAAATTATCCCTGAACCCACCGGGTCCCGTCTGATTTAGTCAAATATTCCCAGCTCCAGTAGTCCATAGTGCCTCTCTTCTTCAGACTGCATGCATTTATTTTAAAATACATTTGTCAGGCACAGTCTGGCATAATGCTCAAACTCTTTTATAGTGAATCTGTCATAAATGTTACTTGAATCATACCGAGGAGAGTCAGACTCAGTTTTGTTGAACATCCAGATGTGCTTTCTCTTTAAATGTTGGTGCATCAGCGACTTACTGCCATGTTACACAAGGTCTGCTTTACAAACCTCTGCAGTAGTTTTTTTATTCAATGTATCCAGGCTAAAATGATCCCAAACTTTAGAAGTTTTGATACGTGTACCTGATGCTGACTCCGTCATTTCTTACTGTTCAAAAACAGAGCATGAGTGACTCTCAGCAGAGATTATAATCAAGTGAGATGTCTCACTCCGTTGGAAAAATTAATCTGGCGACAATAGTCGACAATGGAATTTATTGTGGACTATTTCTGTTATCGATTTTTGGCGACTAATCGTTGCAGCCCTATTTCCACATTGGATCAGTTGTGATCACTTTGTGAACGTGATCTCCCTGGTATCGTCCCTCCAAATAGTATTGATCCAGTCGTCATGACGATTTGACTGATGTGTAACCAGTTGAGTTCAGCACTGTGATGCCGTGGACACAGGTTATTTTTAATGCGACACAGCATGAATGACTTTTTAATCTGAATTAAACCTCTTTAACCCTTTCATGCATAGAACAGCTCTTCTGTTTTATATTTATAGATTTTGTTGTTTTAGGTCCATCTCGCCCAACACAGTAGATGTTTATGCTTCATCCCACACACTGTAATTCATACCATTACTGTAAATTTGCAGTATGAGATAAAACCTAATCTGCAGTAACATGTTTGAGTTTTTAAGCACATTGCTCATTGTTCTTAGAGTATAATTACCTGTTTTGTTTTTCCATATCTCTCATGCAGGTATGCTTAAAATTTCAGGAAAAATCAAGTTAGCAGCCATAGACATGCTTTTTTCAATCAATCAAACTTTATTTATATAGGACTTTTCATATATGGTGCATGGAGCACAAAGCGCTTTACATCCAACTCCCCATTCTTCCGCAGTTGCTGGTACAATTAAAAAATAATAAAATAATAAAAATAATAATAAAATGACAAACTAAATAATAACAATAAAATCTAAAATAAATTCATAAAACCAGTAGAATAAAATAATGTTAAAATGATTAAATGCTAAGCTAAAAAGGTAGGTTTTCGGTTAGTTTTCAGTCAGTCGAATCACAAGGTGTCCAGCCTGAGTGGAAATGTTTCTAACTCCATGAAAAACATGTTAATAAAATGTTTATTTATTTTCATGCCTAAAGAGGAATAAAAATGGGGGGGGTCTTGATTTAGGTTCTCATAATCCATACATGAAAGATATAAAGATTATCAACAACATGATTCTAGAACCTGATCCAACTCAAGAACATGTTCATGTTTATCTGGTTTTTGGTTCTTTAGTTGTTTTTTTTCTTCTCATATCCAAGTATAGTTGGTTGGTTTTCAGTTTATCTTTCTCCTTGTCAGGTTGTTTTCTATGGGTTTGTTTTTGCTGATTCATGGTCTTTGTTCTTTTCTAAACGTATTTTTATTATGATGTTGTTATTATTATTTATTAGAAGCCTAATGAACTAGCCCACCTGTAGTGGCCAAAAAAATATTATTTCCTGAATCGTTAGTCTAGTGACTTTTCATAGTGCCTCAGCCAGGACCGGTAAAATTCTACAGCTCCAATCACAACGCTCCCATTTGTGTAGCGAGATTTTTGGGGCAGGCTTAGCACAATGACAACAGGGTTTAAGAAGTACGAACTTATATACAGTCTATGGTCGGATAAGCAGCATGTAAACGGACCTGGTTGGATATTTTCCTCCACTGTTACCGGTGTTTTAGTGTTAATTAGCCTAGCCTATAGGGTGTTAAAACAATCAGATAGATGCTAGTTTAGACTTTTTTTGTCCCTCTGTGTACATCACATTGTTCTGATTGGTCATAGCACTGGCCTATTACATGCTGATCAGTTTGAAAGACAGCTGTTGATCCCATCTGTACGCTTAAGCTTAGTCTATGGATCGTCACCAGACTATGAATTCATATCATAGTTGGGCTTCCCAGGCTAATTATTAAAAGATTATTATAAGAAGTAGATGTGTCTCTGATAGAGGGGTAACACTATGGAACAGTCTAGATAAAGATCTTAAAACCTGTTCTTCAATCACTACATTAAAAAAGGTCTTCAAGTTTTACATTATAGAAAAATATAGAGCACTATAAAGAATAGTTTTTTTTTTAGTATTTCATGTAAAGAGTTATTAATACAGAAATAGCAAATGTCTGCTAAAATCTGCCATTCTCTATTAATTTGTGGAAGTACTATGTTTTGCATGATTTTTGTTGTTGTTTTGTTTTGCAACATGATCAGATCTTTTTTTCTCTGTTAATAGGGTTAGGCATGATAAGTATTTAACTTCAGCCTAAACCCTTTCGGTCATTGTATATTTGGATAAAGGAGTGGTATGTACTGTAATGTTTAGTTTTCTTGAATGACCGAATAAACTAAGTATTATTATTATATTATTATTATCATGTTATTAACCTTGGTACAGCGTTTAGTTAAAAATGACTGAACAAGTTGATGGATAGAAATGGCCTGGTTTGTATTCATGAATGATTGAAGATGATGATGAAGAACAACGGTTACAAAATAAATGTTGCAGTCTGAACAATAGAACAAATTTTCATTTTTGTTCCATTGTTCAAACTGCACCTGACTGGTTACAGTTTGTTTTTGCATCTTTGAGTCTCTCCTAGGTTTCTTTTCCTTCTTTGGTGTCTGTTTTAACCTTCGCCTCCTCGTCTTCCTCTGTTTTTCTGCCTCCTCATGCCGTGTCGTCTGGGGTTTCAGTCTGACTGATGGAACGTATCGACTCCTTTTTCCATCCGGTTTATGTTTCAGGATATCAAGGCTCGGCCGAGGAGGAGGAGGCAGCAGCTGATCATGGACCAGTTCGTGTGCTGACGCATTCGGTGAGGATCTGTTCATTCTGTGGCCTTGGCTTTTCTCTGTTTTCAGCTGCTTTTATTTTCTTTATTGACTTGATGTTTGTCACTTTATTCAGATTGTAAAGAGAACAGTCGCATTCAGATCAATGGTACTGTTATTTTTATGGTTGTTATTGTTTGGTGTTGTTCTGTCCCTGCCTCTTTACTTGTAATGATCTTCAATAATTAACCACCATTTTCCATCCAAGCCTCTCCGTTTCGTCATCACAATAAAATCAACAGTGAATGTAAAGAGTGAATGCTCAACGCTTTTCTCTAGTGGAGTCACTAATGGCCCTTTTCCACTCCCTGTTTTCAGCCCAGTTTGGCACTGAAAGACACGACACAGGCCCGGTTTAGTGCATTTCCACTGGGTGTGCCCGGCACCGCTCAGCCCCGAATATAGTGCCTGCTTTTTTGTCGGGCCTGAAACAGCAATACTATAGTGATGACCCAGTCTGAACCTGCATAACAACTTACTTTACTCTGTACTTTACACCCACGCTGACCCCTAGGGGGACGTGGCGCATGTCCAGGGGGTAAGCGAAATTATTCACGGTTTTGTTTTATTTTATTTATTTATTTTTTGCTGTTTTATTTTGAAATGCAGAAGTTTTATTTTGTAGTGAGCGGGCGGAAGTAACAGCGCTGTTTGACGCCAGCTTGACTAAATTGAGACGGAGTGAGTCACAGGCTATTTTTAGCCACCCTGCAGCGAACATGGATCGATTTTTGTGTCCGCCAAGTTCCTCAAGAAGTGGTAAAAACAATGACAATGACAAAAACAAACGCCCTAACCCTAAAAAGAGAAAGTACATTGATAGTTATATTGCGTTTGACAAGCTCATCCCTCTCATTAAGTCTCTGTCTGTCTGTCACACACACACACACACACACACACACACACACATACACACACGGTTTTGTGTGTCTTTTGTTCCGTTTATTATTTTAAAATTATTTAAAATTGTTGTTTCTGAAGTGCTCATTTATATTATAATACCTGAACATGTCGCTGGTTTGCACAAAAGCACTATTAAAAAAGGTTATCATTGTTTCATAATAATCATTGTTGAAGTGGTTTTTTATCATTTTCAGTATCGCGAGGATGAGGGGGGACATGGAAAAATTCACCCCTCCAAGGGGGACCTGGGCCAAAAAAGTTTGAGAACCCCTGCTTTACACCACTGGGCACTTTACTATGTTGTCGTTCAACAATACACTTGCATACGTCTTTAAAATGTACCCGTTTCGTCTTTTTTTAAATCTCTATGTACCGTATTTTTGGTACATAGAGTTACAGTTACGAAACAAACTCCAAAAACAGACAAATACAGTACTGTATGTACTGTACGTACATATGTACTGTATGTAAATGCATACGTACTGTACACTTGTATGTAGCATCATATTCACTATTTGATAGAGTTGCTTTCCCATTGGCTATATCCCAACATCCTGCTGGCTAGGAGGGAGCTCCCCATGACACTTTTCGTGTGTCTTCGACCCTCATTGGTCACAGAGTTCTTACCATGGCCACTGTGGAAGCACCTTTACTGTTGTTTGGTGAGTTTTTCCAGTGTGCTCATTGGAACTTTATTATTTGTTATTTATCATGGGCCCAAACAAAGTGATTCCCAGTCCATCGAGAAACACTGTCAAAGGTGAAAGTGGACCAAAATGGGCAAAAAGCAGTGACAATTAAAACAACTACAATGCTTTGTAAATGATTTGCATGTCTTCTTCATTCTGATGGTTTAATAAATAATTTTCCTTTACTTTTAACACATATTTGATGTAAAATGTGTATACTTTTATGATTCTTAAAGGGTTTAGGGGTAGTATTAGGGGCCTTGGAATGAATCAGGCCTTTTACATGTAAAATGTGACTATTACAGAAAAATATCACATCAGGAAACTACTTTTGCAACAAATTAATTTAGTAAATTGAGATACCACTGTATGAGGCTACATTTATACGGTGACCAAAACACAAGCTGCAAAAGTGGCTGTAATGAGAACCAGTCTTGTCGTGTTCATGCAGTTATGAGACAAATCCTAAAATTTTACAGGAGCATAAAGTAAAGGTGACTCAACTTGTCGCCATCTTTGATCTTCTGTTGGTACAGATGCATTGTGGGTAGTTTCAGCTCATACAATTTTCTATAGCTTTTCATTGCACTTCTCAAATATATTGCGGTAATGAGAATAATGACTCATGGACACAATCTTTTCTTGAAATATTTGTGAATATTCATTATTAAAATAACCAAAAAACAACACTGAATGGAACTTTTGACATATAACAATGCACGTGTAGTTGTATGTATGTATGTATTTATTGTTATGATTTCCCCTAATCCCCTAATTCCACTACAAATTTTGCTCGGGCCACATTTGGGTAATGAGAATTTGCCCAGAAAATAAAAAAAGTGGAAAATAAAAATAGAATGTTTTAAAATGACCTAGTGTGAAAGAAAGAAATATTTTTCCATTGCAGTAAATTCATGGGAAATAAAGGATTTATTTCATATTTAACCACTAAAACCTCAGGGTCAGTTGTTTTTGGTTTTATTTTGTTTTGTTTTGTTTTTTTAAGCGTCATGAGAATCACCCTTTCACTGTCTCCAACCACTTCGGGGAAGTATAATTTATAATGGAAATGCAAACTGAGCCTCCTCAACAGCACCATTCAGCTGGACATGACACGACAGTCAGGTTTTGTCGGGAAAAGCTCAGGTTCAACAGTTACACACATTTCAGGTTAACCCATAAAGACCCAAGCGTCCACTGGGGACCAAAACCACCATGTGAATGTTTCATACCTTGGGGCAGCTGTGGCCTAGATGGCTGAATGGTTGTTGATTGAATTCCCTGGACTGGCAGGGAGTTGTTGGCTGATGTGCCCTTGAGCAAGGCAGTTAACCCCCATTTGCTCCCTTTTTGTCTGACATGGTGAGCCCAATGCTCCCAGCATGCAGTGTGTGAGATGCATGATCTAGTGATGGGTTGAAGGTGTCCTTCCACTGAAAACCACTGTTACACAGTGCTTTTGGAATGTGATGGGTCACCCTGCGTTACCAACACATGCTGTGTTTGAAAGTGGTGTGTCCCCTCCACTGGCTGTATTTCCCATCCATAGAAAACAGCACAGACAAACGAGCAACTGAGAAAAAGCCTGTCCACATGTGGACAGGCTACATATTTCCAGATTGAAGAAAGTGGTCAAAAATATGTCATTTTCTGTCTCTGTTCGGTTGTTCAGTGGATAATATCTGTGACATGACAGATTTTTTTTTTACCACTTTCTTCAATCTGAAAAATTTGTATTCATACTGAAGACAGTATACTTTTAACTTTTCATTTTGTAAATGTAATTTTTGATATAACTTTTCATTTCGTATTCTGACAAATGGCAAACAGTACAAATTGACTCATTTTAGAGTTTGGCAATATTTATTTTGTACTTGACTACAACAAAAACACATCCTTATCTCAGATATGCATGGATTACTGTCCTGTGAATACGCTTAATTTTGTCCCAAAAATAGCTCCGCAGTGGAGCTTCATCCAAAACAAATGCACTAAGCTGTTTTTTGGAAGTTGAAACTCTTTAACACTTGCATTTGACACTGTAGGAGTCAAACTGACAACGGCAGCTCAGTGTGTTGTCCAGCAAACCATGTCCTGTAGTGATGCGCGGTTAGGGGGTTTTACAGAAACCCGCCCCGCCCAAACCCAAGACGTGGCTCGGCCCGCCCCGCCCAACCCGCATGATGTCACGTATCGATAAACCCAACCCGCCCGCTATCAAGTATTGATAAACCCAACCCGCCCGCTATCAACCCGCGAGCTTAAATTTGTCTCTAAACTCACATAGTACATTCGCAGCATCTTTACCTTGTGCTTCTAATGTTAAAAGCATAATTTTTGCCTCCTTTCTAACGTCTCAATATGCACTCCAGCACATAAAATAGACTCCACCCACATCATCACTCTATAAAGCGAACACATACAACGTTTCCGTACAACCTTCGCATCGCCTGTTTTAATCTTCTCCCTGATCAAGTCCGACATTTTCACTCTTATCTCTGAGTGTTCAGGGAGATTTTGGCGCTAATAACAAATAACAAAAAGTTGGGATAAAACAGCATTCAAAACAGGAACTGACGGGCTTGCACATGCGCGAGCCGAGCACACACACACACACACACACTTCAGCGGGTATTGATCATCCCTGACCCGCCCCACTCGCATCCGCAATATGTATTAATACTGCGACCCACCCCGCCCGACTCGCGGGTCATAGGAGAATTAAGTGTACGAGTAATTGGAAGGAGAGGAGAGACGAGGATGCTACTGTAGGTTAGCGGGGCTCGTTTCCGTTTCATAACACGGCTGTGGAGACTGCTCCATGCACGCACACACCTCTCTATCCTCCCTCATCGGTCTTAACATGGTCTGTAAAGATATGAAGGCAACCCTTTCCTGTAGATGGCAATGCAAAGGATGTGAAAATAACGTGGCTGTTACCCATTCATTCTGACTGGAGCGTGCCGCCTCTCATGGAATGAAACTGCCGATGTCAATTGAGTTGTCTTTCATCATCATATTTTTTATATGTCGTTGATTATTCTTACTGAGGTTATTTTAAGTTGAAATATTGTATACCTTCAGTCTATCCATATTGTGCCATTTTTGGGAATGTCGTATGGAAAAATGCGGGTATTGATCGTCCCTGACCCGCCCCGCCCGCATCCGCAATATATATTAAATATAACCCGCCCAGCCCGCAATATGTATTAAAAACTGCGACCCAACCCGCCCGCCCCGCGGGTCACCCGCGGATATCCGCGGGCCAGCGGGTAGCCCGCGCATCACTAATGTCCTGGTTCAGACTGAATATGGACATGAAACCCAGACCGCAAAGGGGTGGCCCAGTTTGGTTTGATGTGGTTCACTGTGGTCTGTTGTAAAACCACGACATCACAGTCATACAGAAAAACCTTGAAGTATCTTCTAAAGACCAGACTGTAACCATGGCAACAGGTGACAGTCTTTTTTTTTTCCTTTTCATCGTTTGAACCCGCTTTATCCTCTGTAGGGTCACGGGGTCACTGGGGCCTAATCCAGCCACAGTGGGTCAAGGCGGGGTACACCCTGTATGAGTCTCCAGTTCATCTCAGGGCTGAACATATATAGACAATCACGCTCACATTCACACCTATGGACAATTTAGATTAACCAATTAACCTATCAGTGCATGTCTTTGGATGGTGGGAGGAAACTGGAGTACCTGAAGAAAACCCACACCGACATGAGGAGAACATGCAAACTCCACACAGTGTTGGAATTGAACCACGGACCTTCTGTCTGTGAGGCACCAGTGTTAACCACTGCACCACCGTGTTGCCCTGACAGTGTTGTTGTTGTTTTTTTTAATTAATTTTTTGTTTGTTTGTTTCAGGTGTCTCCGTGAATGACGTCAGCTCTGGGTCACTTGACTGATCAGGTAACAGCCCCTCCCACTGTGATGTCACTTCCTGTAATTTATTACATTCATTCAATCTGGTTCCGAATCATAAATGGTGAACCACTGCTAATACTGATGAAGTAATTTGTTTGTTACTTATCCTGTTTAAGTTCCAAACATCAGAATTATAATTAAATTTAAAAAAATATGGTTTTATTTAACTGTTCACTAAGACATTTATGAAAAACTCTACTGGGATGTTTTTGGACTCATGGTGGTTTTTCTGTCTGTTAATTCAGACATGTAGCAGTTTATACAGTTGAGTTCCTTAGGTTGCCTTAATATAACCTGATTTATGTCATCTGGTTGTGTTACGCTACGCTCACACAACCATGTGAGTAGCATGGAATCAAATCCACTTCAAAATGAAGGAGCCAATCAGTGGTGAGACTACCTGGCAGTGTTGTGGCTGGTGTGACATAAAGCAGAAGCGACGGCAGGGTTTGGCAAGAGTTTGATCTATCAGATGGCTCCACTGGTGGATAAAGAAATATTACCAGTGCAGAAGCCCATGATTACCCCCTGGTTGTGTTGGTAGAAGACCATGTCAAAGAGGCTGGTAAACTAGGGCTGACAGTAATGGAACTGGAGGAAGAAATGACAACCACATCTGCAATGGATGTTGGCAGCTAGTGTTCATTAGCCCTGAGTCATGGCTGAAGGATAAATGAAGAACCATGTTTTTCTACGACGTTTACCAGAAGAACTTGGTGGGCATTGTAGTAGACGGGGTTATAAATAAACGTATAAATAGTAAAGTTAAACCTCTTCTGTTAATGTGTATATACCTGATGCAAACTATTTTCGTCAATTAAGCGGCTTGACTTCAACGTGTGTGGCTGAAGCGGCACATCAGTCTAGATGACGGACAGATTTTTAATCTAATCACATGCTTTTGCAAGTATTTTAGATGAGGCCCCTCTTTTGAAAATGGATTGTTGCGGAAGGGTCCCAGATCGTATTGTGAAATACCATCTGGCGACAGTCAGGTTAGTGTTAATAAAGCTGAAGGGATATTTAAAAGAACATAAATGGGTTTATAAAGAAAGTTAGTTTAGTCCAGTTTATGAAGAGAAGTTTATGAGTTGTATATAAACTGCAGGTTTTTTCTGCTCCTCCTTAGAACTAATTGAATTTGTGACTTCTCTTTAATCTGAAAAAATTCAGTCTGTGTGTTAAATTTACATTAAGATATTTCCATTATAAGAGAATGTAGAAAATGTCCCCTTCCTGTTAAAATGACTCCAATGACCATAAGACATAAGGATGCTTTACAGAACGGAAAGACTGAAAGGGTAGTCAAAAATCAATAAAGGAAGTGAAATAGTAGAAAAGTTAAAGTTGCAGGAGGAATGTAAGTCCAAACATAATGTGATGAATCGGTTTTGATATAGTTCTAATGGTTCATTATTATAAGGATTAGTGATATCTTAGCCATTTAACTTTGAACAGTATTGAAGAAAAATAAATTCCATCTAATCTTTTAAGGAACTTTTAACTCAGTATGTGTGTAGTTTATTTTTCCCATATTAATATTATTTCTTTATTATTTTTCTTTTCTTTTTTTAGTCATGTTTCTCCTCTTTGAGTCTCAGAAGCATTTCTTCATTATATGCAGAGTATTAAAGTAGTTCACTGTTATTCATTAATTATATTCAAATGAGCACAAACTCTACTACAATTTAATGGACAAACCTTCAGTTCATCAGGTGATCGTCAGTCGGTGTGATCTGCCATCGCTTGCTTCATCTCCGATGAATAAATGTACCTTATGTTCGGAAACTATTGAAGTGTTGAGTGTTCTGCCGATCGATGGGTCTGTTTATCAAACACATTGGACTAAGAGGATGTGATGACACAGTAGGCAGAGTTGCGTTTTTGGCCACGTGTTCTGATGGTTCTGGTCCACTCTCGGTTCTCTCTTCATAAATAGGACACACAATGAGAGGGAGGGAGGGGGGTGTGTGAACAGGAAGTGACACGCTGATCGATGGCTCCTCATTGGTCCCCTCAGGGCAGAAGCAAGTCATGTGACCCACTAAATGGAGCAGTAAAGTAGAGGCAGCAGCTCATGGGAAATGGTGATGTCCTCCAGGTTTTTATATGCTAAACATGGGTTTGGATTGTGTCCTGACAGAACCAGGTTCCATCAGTTTAAGCCACTTGAGATCAGGTTCCATCAGTTTAGACCAGTTTAGATCAGGTCCCATCAGTTTAGACCAGTTTAGATCAGGTTCCATCAGTTTAGACCAGTTTAGATCAGGTTGGACCATGCTGTGGTGCTATAGAAATAAAATGATCAGGTTGGACCAGTTTGATCCAGTGTGCTTAAAAGTTTTTTGTGTGTTTGGTACTATTATTCTCTAATTCTGTTCAGTCAATTGAAAACCATGTGGATCTGTCTCTTTAAACCAGTTCTAGTTCAGGATTGGTTCTGTCTGCAGTCGTTCTGGATTAGTGGTCAGTTCTGTTTTTTGTATAGTTGTTATATATGTACAATAGTTTTTTTGTATAGTTGTTTGTTGCTGATGCTACAACAGTGCCTTTGTCTCAAAGGGTGATATGATAGCATTTTGTACTAAATGCCACAAAATAGTCTTAATGTAATATAATGTGGTTATTGTGTAACATAGATGGACAATGTAAGTTTTTAAAAAAATAGATCCTGGACAAAAAAACCTGGAATGTGTTTTATTTGGATCACAGTGTGTGCTTAGTATGACTCCTTCAGATGTTGGTGTGTTAGCATGCTAGCTGCTTTAGTTCTGTATAGTATAAGCTAACACTGACATGCTAACATTAGTTTCACTCACTGTGATCAATGGAGCTGCACTTCCTGCTCTGGAACAAACATCAGTGATCAATGAGGTGCCTCAGGCAACACGTGTGTGTCCGTGTATGTATTCAACAGCTGAACATGACTAAAAATAAACCAGAAAAGTTCAGAACCTTTGACTTTCAGACCATGGGCACATCTGAAAAGCAAAACCCAGAAGGTTCAGGGGAATTAAAACTAAACTCATTAATATTTAATTCAGACATCCACATGTTCAGTTAAACTGTTTGTTTTTGCATCATTGTCATATGTATGTTGTGCATCTTTGTGTCACATGACCAGGTGTAGTTCATGTAAACTTGGATGTGGTTGATCTAGACTGAGTGAACGTTGAGGGTGGGTGTTCATTGGTGGCAGTGTGGGTGCGTTGGGATGTTGGAGGCGTGTCCGTGGCATGTTTGATGCTAATGCGTTCAGACGGGTCATTGATCAGTTCACACTCAGTGTGCGTTTCCCAGTGTGTGGTCAGTCGTTGTCACGGTGATGTGCGGTGCGGTTGGCAGGCTTCAGTGGTGTGTCTTCCATCTCTAACGCGTCTTTTCCTCGCAGGACTGACAGGAAGTGACACGACAAGAACACTCGAGGAGGAGTCAGGATGACGAGTGCTGCGCCCGTCAGGAAGCCGTACCGAAAGGCTCCGCCTCAGCACCGTGAGACGCGCCACACCTCTCTGCCTGCCGCGCCGCCTCCGCCACCACCGACACAGCCCGATGCCCCACAGGTAAACAAACACACCTTTCAAATAACCCCCCCATCGCCACCATCCGACAGCGAGATCTCTAGCTTATCTAGCCTTGATCTCTACGTCACCCCACCTCCGCTCTTCAGAAGCCCAATCCTCCACACGCGTCGACCCAGGACCATGACCAAGGGTGTGACAGCACGCAACCGTCCATCATTCCAACAGGGGACAGGACTTCGGAAATGTTTACAGCCTATGGCCCCGCCCAAAGGCATTCTGAAGGCTCCCGTGGAGATCAGGAAGTCGAAGTCTGAGGAACTGCTGGAGACCACACCCCGACAAGGCCACGCCCCTTCACGCTCTCTGGACCGGTCCAAAGAACAAGGGGCCACCTCTTTCTTACCGTCTCAGCGTCGGTCCTCAGCCCCACCCTCTCCCAACCGGACCGAGTGGAACTGGAAGATCCAGGCCCTGGAGCAGAAAGTCCGTTTCTCCAACTTCTTAGATGAGATAACCTGCAGTGTCCTGAGCCCCGCCCACCTCTCAATGCTGGGCAGGAAAGCTCTTCCCCTTTCCAGAACCTCGGACCGCCCTGCCTCCTGTAGACATTGCCCCCACCACCATCGCAGAAAGCTGGAGGCAGATTCTTTGGAACGGACACGTCGCTGGGACGGATGGGTGGCAGCTCTGCAGAAACCTGATTGCTGGTACCGTCCACTAACTGAAGGAGCGGAGCCAGAGCAATCAATGCGGGCAGGGTCTGTGAAGGACTTATTTAAGATGGAGGAGCAGGAGAAGGCAGAGCCAAAGAGGAGCAAAAACAGAGCTCCTGCTTTCAATGTCCAATATCCAGTGCCCCAGATGAAGGTAGGCTCTGACTCCACCCCCTGCAGCTGGTCCAGGGTCTCTGTCCATTCAGAATTAGGGCTGCACAATATATTAAAAAAATATTGCTATTGCGATAACAATGTGCATTATTCATATTGCAGAGACGTGCAATAATTAATATTGTCCAGCCCTAATCAGAAAACATGAACACAAGCTGAAGAGTTGAAGCCAGGTTCATCAAAACCTGCAAATATAGAGAATTTGATGTTTAATTGGGAAGTTGAAGAATTCAGTCTGTTACACTCCAATCCAACCTAGACTTTCACAATCTGATTTGAACTGTTGTAATCCATTTGAGCTAGACTGTGGTAATCTATTCCGAACCCAAATCCCATCAAGACAATCTGATCAGTTGTATTCTGATCATCTCTAATCCACTGACTCATGTTTGTAGAAATTTTAACCAGATTTCCAGTATTTCCACAGGTGCCTCCACATAATGTTAAATAAAAGTTTCAAGTTATTTTGCCTTTGCTCAAATTGGGGCTGCACGATATTAGAAAAAACTGTCATTGCGATTTATTTACTTATTTTAACCCTGTAATATATATTGCAATATGGAATAAATCCTCAGGAGTAAATGGCAGCTGTGTGGTGCCAACGCAAACAGATTAGTGGTCGACACTATCCTCATCCTTCTTGTAGTCGAAATAATGAAATAAAATTCATAAAAAAACATTTAAATAAATAAATATATATTGAATGCATAAATAAAAAAGAAATAATTCCACATAACTGATGTTTCTTTTCTTTCTGGCAGCGAGCCTTGGTTTTTGGTGATTTTCTCTGGTTGGTTTTAGGTGATTTTCTCTTGTTGGTTTTGGGTGATTTTCTCTTGTTGGTTGCTCATTTTTCAGTCTTGTTACCAGTGACTCACTCCAAACTAGTTCAGAATGATTGTGATGTGCTCAGTGTGTGTCAGGTTCTATTGAAATTAGATGAGAAAATGTTAAGCTCATTTGTCTCCTACATTGCAGGATGTAATCATCCTGTATCATGTGACTAATGCGAACACGTACATTGCGCTGTCGATGCTCAAACAATATATTGTGCAGCTCTAGCTCAAATGATTGTTCATCTAAATGTGTCAATATTAAAACGGTGTCTTGGGTTTTCTCTCCGGTCAAGTTGATAATCATTTGTTATTGATCGGACGCCTGAGAGGTTAATGATTTATTGGTCAGAGCTGAGAGGATCCACCCATGGAAAACCCCACTGCATACTGGGAAAACAAATCTCTTTCCATATGTCAGAGTGACATCATAGCCGCTCCCTCTTTGGGATGACATAGTTTCTACCTCAAAGTTCTGTATAATTTATTCAGATCAGTCTCTGTCATTTCCAGGTGTCGACTCCAAGTGTTGTTGAATTTCTTTTGACCGTGTTTTGGGAATCTGTTTGTAAGAGCCAATTAGGGGTTAATCCATTTGTAATAATTTTGTTTAAAATTCTTAAAATATGGTGACAATAATTTCAGAAGAATTCATAATGAATAATTTCTAAATGTATAATTTAATGTTAAAAATGTAAGGAACCTTTACTGTGAATGCTATTTATTGGCTTCCATTTGTATACATCATTTGTCATTGCTTGCATGTTAAGGGTAGTTTGCAGCAAGAGACATTGGAAGCAACACAGTTTTTTGACTGAGCTAAATGACCTGAACAAATTATTTAATTATAACAAGTCTTGTATATACAGTCCATTTTTGTGCATTTTAAGTGAACCTTTAAAAAGACTTTGTCTCACTTGTGTTTTTTCAAATACTTGTTAGACGAGCAGCAAAAGGTGGTACAAGGGAATCTGCAAGAAATGGATTGCCACTACACTGCTGCTGTTTAGTCCAGGCTTCTTATCCAAACTGTATTTATATCAGGGCTGTCCAATCCTGATGGTCAAGGGCCAGTATCCTGCATGTTTTAGATAAAACTTCCTTCCAACTGGGGATGGCGAAAGTCATAAAAAATCTTTGATTACTGAGCCTCATTAACTGGTTGAAGTCGGTCATCGAGAAAAGAAAACACTTTCTTTGTCCGCACGCACGCACACACACACACACACACAGCCATTACGCACTGCAGCACACTTCACTTTTTAAACACGAGTCACACTGTGAGGTCGAGCGATGTTATGTTAAAAACTCATTTTAAACCATCACACATAGAGAAAACATTGGATCTTCCAATAAATTCTGCTGCTAAATATGGTGTAAAAAAAACCCTTAGTGATGTCCACCAGCCTGCGTCAGTTCTGCACAAACTCTTTTTGCCGTAGTCCACCCATCATGTCATTTTAAGTAGGCCTGTCAGATGGATAACACAACTCATCCACCGTGCTTTTGGGTTGTCATGGTGACAACTTGCTGTCCCAGTCTGTAGCTGCTAGCTCTAGAAGTTCTATTACCTCACGTCAGCTTTATATTTTGTTTACATTTTGAGCAAACGTTCTACACTGGTGGGAAATGGTCGTACCACATGGATTGAGTTCTGTGTTTGCTATTAATAAATTCCATCTTGTATTGTTAATGCTCAAATGAGTCATTTTTAAAGATATACTATGGAGAGATCACAAAGCTTCCCTTTATAGTCTACGCTACAATGCAAAACAGTCTGTGCAGTGGAATGACAGATGGAGGGTGTTTTTTTTTTTTGTTTGTTTTTTTTTTGCCGTTTTTAACTGATGACCGAAAATTATGACCAGACGTTCATGCGGTCAATGATCGGTGAAACAGTTATTGGTTAACATCCGTACTTCTAACACACCTGACTCAGCCTATTAAGCTCTGCAGACGCCTGATAACACACGTCAGGTGTGTTGGAGAGGAAAACTGTTTCTGTTATTTTTCTCCTCATGTTCTTTCCTGTTTCTTTATTTGATGTCACATGGACATGAAACCTGTTCAGATTTTTTAGTTTTTTTGTTTAATTGTATATCCTTTTTTGCCTGTTTCCTTACGCTGTTCTCTTGTTTTTCAGGAGGCCTTATCAGACTCAGACAGAATCAGGTTGGTCTCTATTATTCATTATTATTTTCCATTTAATTCTACTGATTTTTTTTTGTTTTTAAACCACGGCTCTCAAATCTATTTTCTTCAGGGGCCACATTCATTCTGATTTGATCCCCCATGGCTCAGACCAGTAAAATGAAAACATAGTAACCTATAAATAGTGACTACACATTTTTGTCATTGTTTTAGTGCAAAACAAGCTCTCATTAAATTATGATTTTTTTTTAATATAAATTTTCCAAATGCAAAGAAAGTTACATTTCACAAGGAAAATAAGGACAATTTTAACAATATTCTGCCTCAGTTTATCATTAGTCCATGTATTTTATTACAGATCAGTTCTACAAAGATACTAAACTCTTCGTAACAGAAGCAGAAAATGGTTCAAATTGTGTCTAATTTTCTTTAGACATTTCAGATTGTTAACATTTGTTTAGGTTGTTCAAATTTTATTGTTACAGGATAGTTTTTAAATTTAAATATTTTCATAACTTAATATTTTTTGCAGTAAAACAATGACAAAAGTTGTCATTTATAGGCAAAGAAAAAAACTGAGAAGAAAATATGGAGTCATTTAATAGGTTATTATGCTCTTCATCCATTGATGGACTGCATTTGGCCCCCGGCCAAATATTTGAGACCCCTGTATTAAAGCATTACATTGTAGAAACACTTTGAGACTTTATCTTGGGGGCAGCCGTGGCCTAGTCGGCTTATGATCGATGGAATGCTGGTTGGATTCCCTGGACTAGCAGAGAGTTGTTGGCTGATGTGCCCCCCCCACCCCCCGCTCCTAGTCTACATGTGTGATGCATGATCTAGTGATGGGTTAATAGCAGAGGACAAATTTCACTGACAGAGGTTCTTCTTCTTATCTCCATGGCAACAGCTGCTGAGACTCATGGGTAGTATAGTGGTCATAGCTGTGTACAGAACCAGTTAAAGCCAGCTTGTACAGGGACGGCCATGGCTCAGTTGGGAGAGCGGGTCGTCCATTGACCGAAGGGTTGGCGGTTCGATTCCCTCTGTCCTAGTCAGTCCGTTGTGTCCTTGTTGTGTCCTTGGACAAGACACTTTACCCTCCTTGCCTCCATGTATGAATGCGTATGAATGTTGGGTGGTGGTCAGAGGGGCCGTAGGCGCGAAATGGCAGCCACGCTTCTGTCAGTCTGCCCCAGGGCAACTGTGACTACATATGTAGTTTACCACCACCAGAGGGAGCTTGTGAGAGTGAATGAATAATGGAACACTAATGTGAAGCGCTTTGGGTGCCTTGAAAAGCGCTATATAAATCTAATCCATTGTCCTCCTGTTACACAGAATCCTTCAGCAGCAGAATGAGGAACTGCGGCGCCGAGTGTCTCTTTCCACGCACAAGATGGAGGCCATGGAGGCGGAGTTTGACGGCAGCCGGCACTATATGGAGGCGGAGCTTAGCCGTACCCGAGACGACCTGGACAAGATGAGGGACAAGTTCCGCAGGTGAGGACATGTACTGAGCATGCCCAGATGGTCACAGCAGTCACTGCATTTCCTGTTTGAAATTAAACTTGAACCGTGAAGATGTGATGGGCCTCATGGAAGGTTAAACTGAGCGTGCTCAATGCGTCTCCTCTTCTTTGTGTCCACAGACTCCAGAACAGCTACACAGCGTCCCAACGAGCCAATCAGGACCTGGAGGAGAAGCTCCACGCCCTGGTAACCTTTGACCTTTTACAGCATCATAAACGTAATGAAAACTTACGAACTGGATCATTTGTCTGTTCAGCTCGTTGATCACGCTGAGCCGATCACTAATCAATGACTGAATGAAAACCCTCCGAGGCTGATGAAGTAAAAACTAATCGATCAGATATTGATTAGTTACAAATGTATGTGAATCATTAAAATATGGAAAATAAAATGGAACCACTGAAAAAGTTCAACAAACTGAGACAAAATGAAAAGTAATTTGACATTTTTTCCAGTTTTATATTGGTCACTATTTCAATACATGAATTTTTTTGTGGTCGTTGAACTTTGTATTAAAGTTTTTTCACTTACAAAAATTTATTTTAAAAAATCTAAATGAAAACAAAAGATATTGAATTTTTTTTTATCTAAAATATGACACCAAATTCTTGTATATTTTAAAGGATTTGTTTTATATTTACTTATTTTGTTTTCAGTGGTGAATTTAGTGTAATGTTAAAAGATAAAATCATACTTACAAATATTGATTCACGTGATTTAACTTTAAAGTTTAATTAAAATAAATCTAATTAAAGTTTTTAATGTTTATTGCTCTTCTTTGTAGTTTATTCTGTTTGTTCCTTTTTAAAGTTGTTCAGTAAAACTAATTATAATTTGTCTGCTTATTCTTTAAGTTGAATTGTCTATTATAATTGGATTATTTCTGATTTTAGTTTTACTTTTACTTTGTAAACCGAGGATTTGATAAAATAACTTTTTCTTTCATAAATGTTAAAATGCATTTGTTTAATGATCTTTAATTACATAAATAAATCAGTTTGTATGAATATATTTATTTTTTTCCTGAATTTGGTCTTGACTTTTAAAGTTGAATAGTAACTATTTGTGTGTTTTTTTTTTTCCTGAGCACTTTGATTGATTGGCTGACTGACTTGATTGGTTGATTGACTGTTCCGTAGTGTTTCACCCTTGTTGCTTTGTTTCAGTGTTTGCGTCTGACATCATTTCTTTTCTCTTTTTCTTCTTCTTCTCCTCTTTCTTTACGCTGCTCTGATGGACTGATTCATCTTCATCCTCCTCATCCTCTTCATCAGGCTGCCGTCAGTCAGACATGGGTTCATGCAGTTGCGTTTCATTCATTCATTCATTCATTCATCCATCCTCATCCTCCTTAATTTTCTTTTCTTCTCTGAGTTTAGTCTGAAGCGTCCGATCATCAGGTCACAGTTTATTAACTTTACTCAGAATAGTACTAATGTGTAGCCTGTTTATTGAATGATTATTGATCCAAACAGCAAAAAAACACATGAAAAACATCCCAGTAATTTTCACTAGAACATGTGATTCAACTGGTCAAACCCCGCCCACTGGTTACTCCATTAGACATTACCATAGAAACCAGTTTCAGCCTCTAACTTGATCTCCAGACTCTAGACCCTCTAGTTGTAGAGCAGTATTTATCTAACTGCACTTAACTTATTATACATTTGTGTATCTGTTTCTGGTTTTAGAATGTGTATTGGATGATATAGTTGACTCTTTCCTGTTCATTCTGCTGTTGATCTGAGTCAGTTTCCATCCAGTTTGTCCATATTTACCACAAATGGAGCTGCATTTGTCTTCTATCAGACAATCAGTACATTTACAAGCACTTAGAGAAATTTGAAGCATTGCCTTAGTGTGGCTAATATTGACATCATGTATATGCTTTAGTCGGACTATGATCAAACCAAACTGGATTTTAGAATTCAGACTATTCAAGTCAGATAATACGGTTCTAAATCAAACTTCTCCACCATGTAAATGCAGGCTAACCTATGTCGTCCTTATCTTCTCCTGGTGGTGTTGTCCTCCTCCTACTACAGGGATTTAGTTTAGTGTAATCTTTATTTGACCGGGACAGTGCACAACATACTAACACTAATAAGCATACTAATTGTTCTGCATCTATATGGTGCCAACCAGCAGAATGAACGTGAAAGGCCATGTACCGGAGTGGAATGTACCTCACTCAATAATTCGATTCTCTTGCTGTGCATGTAAACTGAGATTCCTCAGAAACTCGAGTTATTGCCAATAGCTCAACTTAAATATGCTTGTAAACATGTCGAGTGTTTGGATCAAAGCTCAACAACTTAAAGAGCCTCAGAGTGACACCAGTTCCATCTAACAGTGTAGAAATAGGGTCATCAGTATCACTTGGGGGATAAATTGTCACTAACTTTTTCTAAAAGATATGTATCTCTGGGTTATATTCCACTATGATAGCCTGTTAGGTCAAATAGCTTCTTGATTTTACAGCCTGATGAGTCTACTGCTTATCAAACTTTTTTTCTCTGCAATTTTGGAATTTCATGCCAGTTTCTTTTAATAATACCACTGATGTATCTTCTTTATATGATAAAATTATCATACAAATGAGGTAAAATTTAAAAATGTAATGTAAGCTTATTTTAGATCATCAACTAAGAAAACAGTTTAAGGATTCAGACTTTTGTACTTTAGAATCATTAATTAAACTGATCAGCTTCACAGACCAACATTGATCCCGTAGAAAAATAGAAATCACATGTTTGATCGGTTTACTGATATTAGAATGAAGTTGATATTTGTGTTTGATTCAGCATTTTAATGGCGCCTTCAAAGCTGTTGGCGGGGTTTAGATCCAATACATGTTTTAAGAACACACTGTTGACTTGTTGTGACGACTCTTCAGCTTCAACCTGCCTGACTCCGAAGTAAAACCATTTATTTCTGTTCAAACAGCTGCAGGTGTCGGTATATACGATGTGGGCGGAGTCAGAGGTCTCCATCAAGAGTTCAGCTTTATGTTGGAGAAACTGACTTTAGAAACGGCAGTAAACCAATCTTAGCGTCATTACCTGTGACATCAGACTCTGCCCACTCCTGACCCCGCCCCTAAGGAAACAGCAGAGACATGTTGTTTGTATTAACATCATGTCAGTTTGTGATTTTCATCTACTGTTCAGCAAACACACTTCAGAGAAGAAAACTGTGAACATCTGTTAGCTGCTAGCTTGCTGCTTTTTCATCTTTAGCGTTAAGTCCAGTTCAGACCTGCATCACAGGGGCATGCAACAGATTAAGGATGATACAGACTGTGACAGTTCATGAGTATTTCTGATCTTTCGATTGTTGGTTCTTTGTTTATCTGATCCAAACTGTGTGAAGCTGGTCCTGGTTTGGTGGTTGGTCTGGTTCAGAATTGGTTTTTAGTTTAGTTCAGTTTATTTGCACATATAAAACAGAATATAGAAGATAATATCAAAATACACGAATAAAACAGAATGTAGAAAGTGAATAACCTATACATAATTAAATTCAATTGTATTTATAGATCCCCAAATCACAACAATGTCATCTCACAGGGCTTTACTGGGTTGATTGGAGAGAACAATTAATCACAAAAATATATGAAGTTCTAAGGCACCCCTGTCCTTAGACCCTCCTTCTCGGCAAGAAAAAACTCCAAAACAGGCAGAAAAACAGCCATAACGCTTGATCAAATTCACCTCTATTACAATACAGAGCATAATTAATGATAATAATAGTAACACAGATATAGGAAAATAGTTATTTATATGATAGCTAACATCTTAACTTATAATATATAATGAGCTAATGGGACTTTAACTTAATATAAAATGTTAAGTGGGGGTGGGGAAGAGAAGTAAGTGATTTTTGAGATTTTGTTTAAAGTTAAGTATTGATAAGAAACTTTTTAGGCGGGGAGGGAAATTATTCCCATTTGTTCTACATTTGTATCTTACACTCATTTGGGCCATAGATGTTTTAACCAGGGGAATATGGAAATTGACACTTTGTCTAGTTTGGTAATTATAAAATTGTGAATTTAAATTGAGAAGACCATCAAACGTAGCTGGAAGAGAATCATTAAGAAATTTGAAAGTGAACAATGTGAGGTGAAGTCTATATCAAATATATTCGGCATCAGGTTCTTGTGGCCTGTGTCAGACCCAGTTTGTCACCACAGAACCAGCTGACCAAGTCTTGTATGCAGTTGTGCATCAGGTGAGTTGATGGTGGATTTTGACACAAGCTAACATTTAGCTGTTGTTAGCTGTTCTGCTTGGTCACAAAATCTAATTCATACATGTTTCAGGTGAGAATATAGTTGGCTGAACTTCATCTGTGGTTGATGTGTATATCTAGCGCTATTTACACATCCGTGGTCTGGTTAGCTCAGATGCTAATGGTTCAATTTGTGACCAGTCAGTGTTCTAGGTTCTGTCCTGAGAAGAGTCTGATTTCAGTCCTTTCAATTGTTCCTTTAAATATAAATTTTAGCTGCAGTGCTTTTCTTCTTGATTTGAACTGGTCTGATTGGTCCCAATGATCCAGCTTCTACACCCACACATATGTGATATTTCTAAAAGTATTCACTCACCTGCCAGTGACATTCCATTCTTAATCCATGGACTTTAATTTGACAATGTAGTTTTCTGCAACTGTTTTTGGGTGTGTGGGGGGTTAAGTTTAATGCGATGATGATAATGATTTTTTCTTTTGAATGAAATACTGTATATGGTGTGGAAGCAAGTATCAGTGTCACAGCTTTTCCACAGCTAAACCTCACCGGTGGAGAAGCTGCATTGTTTAAAATTTTGGACAAAGAGACCTTTGTAGAAGTTTGTAGGAACAGTTTGGAGATTACCCCTTCTTTTTCCAACAAGACTGTGCACCAGTGCATGAAGTAAGGTCCATAAAGACATGGATGAGACAGTTTGATGTGGATGGACTGGACTGACCTTTAACCCCAGAGAACAATTTTAGGATAAATTAGAGCACAGACTGACAACCAGGGTTAGTGTTAGAACCAGGGTTAGGATTCTTCTGGAGGAATGGTCAACCATCCTAAACCATGTGGAAAACCTTCCCAGAAGAGTTGAAGCTGTTAGAGCTGCGAAGGGTGGACCCACATTAGATTAAACTCTATGGATTAACTATGGGATGGAAACGAGTCAAAGCAGGGGAGTGAAAACTTTTGGAAATGCAGTGTAGCAGTTCTTGGTTCCACGCTCTGGAAGCAGTTTTTGGTAAGATGGTTTTGGTTTGGTCTGAACTGGACTTCAGAGAAGAACAGGGACAAACTAAACCCATGAAATTTTTGGGCTTCAGCTTCGATCACATTCTGGTTGATCCTGTTTGCAGCTGCATCACTGCATCCCATAATGCATCTGAAGCTGCTGGCTAAAGCAGCATTCAAATTATCTGGGAAAATATGAAGATGGTGATGTCAGAGTATTAGACAGAGGTTTACGTTCATCTTATTTGACTCTTGGAAGCAGTGTAATCCTGTTGAAAGATTGTTCCCACATGATCTGAATGTAGTTCCACCTGAAGACCCCGCCCCTGTCTCTGCAACCTCCTAATTGGTTATCCTGTCTGTCACTGATTTCTAATGGCATGCCATTGCTCCTCCCACAGCTGCGGAAAGTGGAGAGAGACAAAAAGACGATGGACCAGGAGATTGTGGAACTGACAAATAAACTGCTTGATGCAAAGAACACTATTGACCGCCTGGAGGAACTCAACGTGAGTAAAACAAAGCCCAAAAAAATGCAACGTGAGAAAAATACCCCACAAATAAAATAAAATAAATGTAACACGAGTGGGGGGTGAGGGGTATTGAGTAAAAATAAAACCTAAGGGTTGTATTAGTTTTTTGACATTGGCTCATTAACCTTTTCTAGGACTTAAGGAAATAAAAAAAATTTTAAATGACCTTTGATTATAAGTGTATTAAGGCGTAAAATATTTCCTATGCTCACTTTACGAAATTAGGGTATATATTGAATTCTTAATGTAAAAAAAAATTGATAAAAGAACAATAGCTTTATTATCCATGAATATATTTGATTAAAAAACACTTAGAACATTTAGAGCAGCTAAAAAACAAGTTATGTGATGAAAGTGTTCACATCTACCAACTATCCTTTAAAACAATGTGAATAACATTGAAAACCAACACTTCTTCAGAAAACTAAATACAATTTTAACAAGATTATTTCTCGGTTTATCATTTACACATCAATGACAACGTACAGATTATTTATTAGTGGATCTACAAATACACAAAACATTTAATAAGAGGCAGGACATTGTTAAATTTGCACTTCAGACATTTTGAAGTCTTCATATTTGATAAGGTTATTCATGTTTTTTGTGAAATAATAATTTGTTTTATTGTAAATACAGTAAAATGACATGAATATGTTTAAATTAACAAAGAGCAAAATGTTATCCCAGGGGCCTGACTGGACCCTTTCGAGGGCCGGATTTGGACCCCGGGCCGCATGTTTGACACCCCTAGGTTAGAAGCTTGTTATTTTTAAAGCTGTTTTTCAAGCATCATTTATAAATGACATAGTCCCATAGAGGGTTAAATTCTAATCAGATGTTGAAACTGTTGCCAGTTTGGATGTTTATGATGAAAATGATGATGTTGATGATGTTAACGACGATGATCTGAACCACTGTCATTTGGACTGTGAACATGCCACTGATCTTACATGTAAACCCTGTTTGTATATAAATGAATCCGACCCAAACCAAGTCTCTGCATGATGGCGTTTTTTGTTTCAGTCCAATGTTCAGTTTCAGTTTTCCTCTGATATTAAATGTTGTGCAGCAACACCTCATTAAATTAAAGGCTTCATTCTTCCTGCAGGTAAATATTTATCAGTTTAAACTGGAGGTCGTTTCCAGGCGCTGTGGTTACCATGGCAACCGCCTCCTGTGCTGCAGCAGAAGGCATGAGGGCTGCATTCATGTTAAAAACACGGATCAGCTTCATGTGAATCAAGAACTGACGCTTTAATTAAATTCAGTGTGTGCTTCTGTCTGAATGTAATTAGGTTCAAACAAAAAAAAAAACAAAGCATCGAATAAAGACTCAGAAATGTATAAAGTGACAGAACGGATCAGGGTCTGATTAAGGATGTGACAGAAAGCAGGTCCTCATCTGGTCTGAGTCCTGGATCAGTCTGTTCAGATAAAAACATGTAGTTAAATGTAATGTGTTTTCTTCACGAGTGGATGGATGCTCTTTATGAGGGGTGTTCGAGAAAAGGGTTGGATGAATCTAAAGTAAATAAACTCAACTCAAATGGTCGGATGATGCTGTGGTGATGAATGTGAAAACCACAGAGTCCTGAATACATACCATATACAAACTTAGAAAAAATTAAAACTCTTTATTAGGGCTGCACGATATTACAAAACTTACGATATGTGATAAGGGTGTACAGGAATATTAATATGATAATATTGTGATATTTGTTGTTCACGTACATAAATGCCAATTTCATCTTCTAAGAAAAATGTTCCTTAACCCATACAGACCCAGGTCTACATTAGTGTCAGTTCTGTAAGACTTTATAACCTTTCTGAAGTTATTCATCACCATTTAGTCTCTTATTCTGCTCTGGTATGTTTAAATGAAAATCTGATATTTTTATGTTTGATTTGTTGATGGTGTAGATGTCCATAAAAGTTTGTATTAAAGTTGGGGGTTATTTAAAAAAAAAAATTAAAACTGAATAAAAAAGTGAATTGTTTTTTCAAAATATTATAAAAACATATATTGTGTCCATCCACTGTCCATTGATCCAATGATATCCGTCTCCCCTTGGGGTGTGGGGTAAAAAAAGAAAAATTATTAAACATCTTTGAACATTGAAACCTGCATTATCGCAATATTTTTGCAATATTTTGTGCAGCCCCACTCTTTATATCAACATATCAGAAGAAAATGAATGAAAGTGAAGCAAAATCAGCTGCCTTACAGACCAGTTCACCTGGATGAAAAAGCTTTAAAGTTGCTGTAAATTGTGATCATGACCTAATGGTTAAAGCTCATGTTCCCTCTGTGTTTGACAGGAGCGGTACAGACAGGACTGTAACTTGGCAGTTCAGCTGCTAAAGTGCAACAAGTCACACTTCAGGAACCACAAGTTTGCAGACGTAAGTATAAAAAAAATAAATAAAAATGTGGGTGGGCTAGTTAAACAAGTCGTTTATTCATCAGCCCGTGCATCACTGATGGGTAAGGCAATTAAATAACATGTAAAATAGCAGGAACAATATATAAACCTAACAAATGTAACTTAGTTTTGTACAAAAAGTAAAATAACATCATGAACATGTTTCTAATCCCAAAATATCATTTAAAAATGTGAAGGACAAGGTTTTTTTTTTTTATCTTTTACTCGGGTATATTACAACTTACAGATTTACATATACACAAAACATTTAGTAACAGGCAGAATACTGGTCAAATTACACTTTTTCTTGATAGATTTCAGTTGGTTCCTGCTTATTTAGATTATTCACATGATGCAATTGTACCTTTTTTACTCTAAAATAAAGATAATAGTCTGATATTAAGTATAAAAAAAAAATAAAAGTCCTCTCGGACCCTCTGACAGCTGGTTTTGGTCCATGGGCCATATGTTTGATACCCCTACTGTAACCTGAGCTGTGAGGGTCTCCTGTTTCCTCCTGACCCTATCTGTTTGTGTTTTCAGCTACCATCTGAGCTGCAGGACATGCTCAATAAGCACATGAAGACCAGTCTGCCGGAGCGAGGCCCCGCCCCCTCTCAGGATCCAGACACGCTCAGTCTGACTCCAGCCGATGTTGTACCCACCTCAGTCATCGCCCGTGTCCTGGAGAAACCCGAACCCCTGGTCCTGAACTCAGCCCAGTCCAGTAGCTGCGGTCGCCCGGTGGCTGAGGACGTGTTCGTCCATGTGGATATGACTGGCCCCGCCCCCGGCCTGGATGGACGCCACCACGAGCCAGAGCCACCGACCCCACAGCTGCAGCAGAACGGGTCGTGTCGCAGTCAGAACAGCCTGGATGGAGGTGAGGACGGAGGCGGTGCTCCGTCTTTTGAGAAGCTGAACCCATACCCGGCCCCACCCCCACCCCACCCCCTCTATCCCGGGCGCAAGGTCATTGAGTTCTCGTCAGACGACAAGGTGAAGATCCCCAAGAACAGCCCCCTCCCCAACTGCACGTACGCCACCAGACAGGCCATCTCGCTGAGCCTCGTTCAGAACGATGACGAGAGGATCGCACCTGGGAGCCCCGCCCCCTCTTCCTCATCTGGAGGGGGTGGAGCCAACCAACATACCCCGCCTTCCCAGAGAGATGCTACCAGTGAACCGCTGTCCAGCCAGTCCAGCCCCTTCAGCAGCCCGCCTCAGGTAAGCTCCTCCAGCAACAGAAGCCTGCTTCAGGTAGGCCCGCCTCCTTTGTTAGCCTGCCACATGCAAGCCCCGCCCACTGTGGCCCACCTGACTGTATCATATTAATATCTGAGTGTACATTTTGAAATAAATGGCTGATCATCTACAGCAGGGGTCTCAAACTTCCTTCCTTCAGGGGTCACATTCAGCCTGATTCAATCTCTAGTGGGCCAGACCAGTAGCCTAGTAAACTAGCCCGCCTCAAGTGGGGAAAAAATAGTTTTTGCCTGAATCATTGGTCTAGCCTAGGGGTCAGCATCCTTATTCTGCGGCTCAGAGGGGCTTGGGAAAATAAATTAAAAAAAAAAATAATGGTATTTAATTGAAGTGTATTTTATTTTTGTTCTTTTTTATTTTAGTCCTAAATTGTGATCTTGAAATATTAAAATATTAATAAAATAAATATATTGTATTGTTTTTCATCACTCAAAATGAAAGCTACTGTATACCTGCCAAAACACCGTCCATTTGTTGCAACTTTCAACCTTAGCAAGGACAAGTACGGAGAAATGTAATAAAAGAAAAATATCTGAAGACCTTGTGATGGACCTGGATCCAAACGCACGAGGGACTGTTGGCGAACCTGGACCTGAACGCACAATGCACAGGCTCAGAGTGTGGAAAAAGGGGGAAAAACAAACCATATATGAAAAGTCCCACACGGTCAAAGGTTAACTGGGTCTGGAGTGTCTTTGCTTTACACTGTTTTTAAATTTTTTTTTTCGTTTCTATTTAATAAATGCGTTTAGTTTTTTCTTTTTAATTTTAGATGTCAGAAAGTAATTGCAGCTGCCAGTGTTTTCTTTTCCATGGAAACTGGGTTCAAATGGCTCTTTAGCTGTTAAAGGTTGCCGACACCTGGTTTAGCCACACTCCATAGAGCCTCAGTCAGGACTGGTTCCATTTAACTGATCCAATGACAACACTCCATGTGTGTAACGAGATTGTAGCACAGCCTTAGCACAATGACAACAGGGTTGTACAACGGCGTAGATTGCAGAAGAAGTAGGAACTTGTATATAGTCTATGGATGGATAAGCAGCATGTAAACGGACCCAGTTTGATATTATTCCTCCACTGTTAGCAGTGTGTTAACGTTAATTAGCTTAGGATGACAAAACAACCAGATAGATGCTAATTCAGACTTGTATTCATTGCTCTGTATACGTCACATTGCTTGTTGCTCTGATTGGTCATAGTGCTGGCCTATGATGTGCAGAGCAGTTTGAAAGACAGCTCTTAATCCCACCTGTACGCTTAAGCTCAGTCTATGGATCGTATCCAGACTATGTAAAATAATAGCATCATAACCTTGGGGAAAAAAATGACAATTCCAAATTTTTGTCTGTTTTAGTGCCAACAAACCGCATTACCTTATGAAAGTATTTACTCAAAAAAACAACAACTATTAAACAAGAAAGGTGTGAATAACCTGAAAAACACTTAAATATCTCAAGAAAAATATGTCCAATTGTAACAATTTATCATTTACGTATGCGCATTATGGATGAGATCTACTACAAAGACACTAAATTGTTAAATTGTGCTTAATTTTCTTTAGAAATTTCAGGTTGTTCATATTCAGGTTTTTCACATTTTATTGTTACAGGATAGTTCATAAGTATAAATATTCTCCTAATTTAATGTTATTTTTTTGCACTATAACAAAGACAGAAAATTTATGTTTTCATTATTTATGGGCATAATGTAAACTATTTTAACATCAGAATGAGAAGGTAATATGGAGTCATTATGTTTATGTGGTTATTATGCTATTATTTTACTGTAGCTCATATTGGGATCATATCTGTGGGACCTGAACTAAAATCAGTTCCACAGCCTTGATTGTAGAATTTTTGCACTTTATAAATTCATCCCATGGCTGCATTAGAATTTGAGACCCTGATCTACAGGTGCTACTGGAAAATTAGACTATGTTGAAAAAGATTGTGCATTTCTGTAACTCAACTTTAAAGGTGAAATGCACAGATTATATAGACAAATAGTATTTGAATCATTATATTTCAAGCTTTTATTTTGCTGATTAGGACTTTGACAGCTTCAGAAAAATCACTTTCAGGCAGTATTCTAATTTTCAAACCCAATCATAATCAGCTAAATGACAACAAAAAAATGCTGTATTTATCCCAGTGTACATGTCGTGAGTCTATAAAACTCACTGGTTTCACCTTTTATGTCACAGGTGTCAAACATGTGGCCCAGGGGCTAAATCCGGCCCACCCAAGAGTCCAGTCTGGCCCTTGGGATAAAAGTGTGAAACGTAAAAATAATTATTGCAGCTATGGCTCAGACTGAAAGGTTGGCGGTTCCGCATGTTGAGGTGTCCTTGGGTGAGACACTGAACTATGACCTAGTCTCCAAGTAGGACTGACAGAACCTTAGAAACCTACTGGTGTATGAGTGTGTGTGTGAATGGGTGAATGTGAGGCTAATGTAAAGCACTTTGAGCACCATGAAGGTGGAAAAGAACTATATAAATACAGTCCATTTACCATTTATTAACATATGAACAATCAGTTTAGTTCAGGTTTAGACCAATTCAGTCTGAAGTGGGTCAGACCAGTAAAGTACTATCATAATAATCTATAAATACAACTCTAAATTTTTTGTTTGTAAATGTACATTTTTCACATATTTACAGTATAATTTTGTCAATGTATATAATCTGAACAAATACAAAGAATCTAAAATATTTTAAAGAGAAAAAAGTAACATTTTATTGATATTAAATGTTTTGCAGAGTGTATTTGATCCACTGTGATCTGTAAGTTATAATGAAAATGTAGAGATCATAAACAGAAGCATAATATTGTTAAAATTCTGCTTATTCTTTCACTTTGTTCATGATTGAGGGGTTGGTGGTTTGCATCCCACCTCTGGCTGCCCACATGTCAAAGTTTCCTTGGGCAAGACACTGGATCCTAAGTTGCTCCTAGTAGGGTGAGGCAGCACCAGTGTATCTGCAGCAGCCGTCGACTGGTGTGTGTGAATGTGAGGAATTGTAAAGCGCTTTGGGCACCCACTGGTGTATAAAATGCACTATATAAGTACAGTCCATTTACCATTCACGTTGTTTGAAAGGATCGCTTCTCGATATAAATATTTTTTTTTGTTCAATTTTACTTTTTTCACTCTAAAATATAGAGAAAAGTTTGGAGTTGACATTGTTTATGTATTATGTTTTTATTTCAACACTTCAGATCAAATTTAGCTGAATGTGGCCCCTGAACTAACATGAGTTTGACACCTGTTTTATGTTGAATTATCTGAATAAAATGACTTTTACACAATATTCAAATGTTTCTAGTAGTATCTGTACTGTGTGAATTATTTCGTAATAATGAATCAATTGTTGTAGTCTGACTCCTCCCCCTGGTACCCACAGGCTCCCAGTGTCCTGGCGAGCTCTGGTAGCTCAGAGGAGGATCTGTTGGCGAACTGGCAACGGATGTTTGTGGAGAAGATGGCGCCATCCTGTGACAGCTCTCTGGTCCACCGTACATCCTTCAGCAGTCACATGGCGCAGGAGCTGCAGCGGCGGCGGGCAACACCAGGGGGAGGAGCCTCTTCCTCCTCAGATCATCACCGGGCAGCATACTCGGACGGTGAGGAGGGTTCGTCCGCTCGCAGCTGGACGCCGAGTCGCGGATCCAGTCTCGACACCGACACAGACACCGAGCCTCGCCCAGGACCGCGGCCAGAGGAGGACCACCTCCTCATGAACCTGGATGATGACGACGGCAGCGCAGATACTGCTGTCACCGTGGAAACCAGCCCAGCCAACATCCACAGGAAGCAGCTGGAAGAGGATGACGATGAGAGTTCGACGGAGGAGAGGGACGTCCTTCCTCATGACCTGCCCGTCATTGCTCCGCGCCTCCTTGACTTTGACCCCGCCCTCTCTGCCGCTGCCGCCGCCGCCACCCAGCGACCGCAGAAGAGCCCGAAGAGAATGGGCGTGCACCACCTGCACCGCAAAGACAGCCTGACCCGAGCCCAGGAGCAAGGCACGCTATTAGACTGACGGAGAGCAGAGGCCACGCCCATCAGGAGATAGCCATACTCTATTTAGTTCTATTCTACTCAACCTAAACTCTCTCTCACTCTCTCTCAATCTTTTTTCTTTCTTTTTTTTTTTTTTTACAAGACAATGTATGTGTATGGACGTATGTGTCCGCATACTTTTGACCACCTACTTCAAGAGGCATTCACTGAACACAGCTTGTAGCAACTCATAACATAACAGCTCATAATGTAATCACTTAAATATAATAAAAGTTCATAATATAATAGATTCATAACGTAATAAAATCATGAGCACATAATGTAATAGTCTTTGAATAATGTAATAATTTATTACCGTATTTTCTGCACTAAAAGGTGCACCATCATTAATTAATTTTTCTGGTTTTTTCATATATAAGGCACACTGGACTGACTATAAGGTGCATTAGGCGAAACTAAACAGTCACAGTATCTCCCAACGTTGAGTTGTAACACAGAACAAAACACACTTTTATTCTGTTAAATCAAACTTTTAAAAAGTCAAAATCATGAGATTAAAAGTCAAAATTGTAAGTCACTAAGCACAACCAGAATTAATAATTATAATTAAAAATTATAATGTGCTCTGGATTATAATGCACACTGTCATTTTAGGAGAAAAGTAAAGTCTTTTAAGTGCGTCTTAATAGTCCATAAAATACAGCACATTATTAGCTCAGCTATATAACAACTCATAATGTAACAATGGTTTATATTGTGAGAAAAGTTGTATTATCACAAGGTTAAATGTAATGCTTTTGAAGTAATCCTGTCATTAAGGCATTGTTGAGCTTTGATTACATTATGAGTTGTTATATAGCTGAGCTAAGAACGTAACAAGTTATTACATTATTACGTTGTGTTAATGATTTTATTACATTGACTTGATTATTACATTCTAAACTTTTATAACATTTAAATTGTTACATTGAGTTGCTACACAGCTAGGTACAGAAAAAACAAAAGTATGTGGACATCCCAGTGTATTCATATAAGAGAAGTATTAGGATCAATAATCAAGGCCCCATTCGGTCTATTCATATGATTATGGAATTTGATTTTTGTGTCAAAAACAAACAAAACTAAGAATCACAGAGTGATTAAGAGTTAATTGGAGCTGATTAACAGTTCGTTAAATGTGTATTTTCAGTATTTTTCACTATGAGGATGTTAATGTCCAAATACTTTTGTTAATTGATTTTATGACACAAATACATTTGGAGCATAAATAACAAAAGTACCGTATTTTCTGCACTATAAGGCACACTGTCAATGAAGGGTTTATTTTTGAGTTTGTTTGTTTTTTTCATATTCAAGGTACACTGGACTATCACACACATTAAAGGACAACACTGTTTTTTTTGCAGTTGGGGCCTTAATTATGATGTAATTTGAATAATTCTACTCGCCCATGGTACTTTTTTTCAATTGTGATTCCTCTGGAAGAAATTAGGTTGTGCCGATATCCACAACACACCATACGAGTCGGCAGGGCATAGATTTGCAGATGTTAAATCGGTTATTTTGTTCAAAAAAGTTAATAGGTGCTTTCCCACTGTAAGAACCTTTCCCACATCATAGGAACTACATAGTTCCTAGAACCTTTTTTGTTCCTATTTACAGGCAGGGTCTTCTTTAGTTCTCTTGGAACTATACGATGTAGGTGTTTGGTGATTGGTAGAGCCCAGACCACGCCTATTTCCTGTAGTAAAACTGTGTAGCATCAGCTGTGTGGTGGAAAAAATTATGGGGGAAGTAATAAACAAATGCTTTTGTCTTTGGATTAATAGAGTTGTTGGTTCAAGCTATGAAATTAACATACTTAGTAGTATCACCTGCTGCTGAATTCTTCATCTCTTAACTCTGTAAACTCCTCCATTCTTGACATTAGATGCTGTATTTCACCACATAAACGCTGTGGCCTACTCCTGTATTGTAGTTTATAGTCGTCTTGTCTTCTACTTGTAGGATTGTTGAATTTGGTGCTTAAAGAATACATCACTGCGGTGTATGTTAGCATCTCATTGGCCCCTCCCATGGTTCCTACTCCCCTGTCAGAATGTGAACATGAAGGTTCCCTATGAACTATATAGTTCTATGAACTATTTAGTTTCTAGAACTACTCTGTGGGAAAGCACCTATTATATCCATTGTGATACAGTAGTACTAATTATGTTACAGTCCCATTTCAACTTTGAAACTCCCGGGCTGAGCTACATTGAATAATGTAACCTGAGACACACAAGTGACATCATTCTGCACACGGCCATTCTTTCAAAACATCAACATTTTGAAAAGGAAACTGGTGAAAACTCAAGTATCATATCCAGGGTATGCACACATTCGAACCATTGTTGCAATAATGACGTGACTTCTCGCTATCAGCTGCTGAGTGACAAGTAGCTAAGCTAAAGCAGAGGGTGACGTCACCTGTGTGTCTCAGGTTACATTTTTATTTATTTAAGCTCAGCCCAACCACACCACACCTATTAACTGAGTTGAACAAAATAACTGATTTAGCTTCTGCAAGTCTGTGCCCCACCGACTCTCATTGTATGCCATCTTGTGGATATCTGCACAAACCTAATTTCCTCCAGAGTAATGAAAATCAAAAAAGTAACATGAGTGAGGAGAACAATTCAAATGACGTAAGGCCCCAATTGCAAGAAAATAGTGTTTTCCTTTAAGCAAAACTAAACAGTCACAATAACTCTCAACCTTATTTAGTTGCAAGACGGAACAAAACGCACTTATTCTACTAAGTCAAACTTTAAATAAGTGAAAATTCTGATAAAAACTCAAAATCATGCAATTAAAAGTCAAAATATCAAGGCACTAAGCACAACCAGAATTAATCCATATGTAAGGTGCTCTAGATTATCAAGTGTACTTTTGTTTTTAGAAAAAAAAAATAATTTTTTTTTTAAGTGCACCTTATAGTCTGGAAAATACGGTATGTGGACGTCCCATGGTATTAGTTAATTCCAGAAGTATTTGTGGAGAAGATGTTGAATCTAAACAAACTCAAACCTATTTGGACGTCGGCCTCGTTAATGACGAGGACACGCCCCCCAGTGCCTCGGCCTCTGTCTGTGGTGGCGGGTTCGACGCCGAGCCTTTGGTGGCGTGTCTCAGCCATCGATCTGATCAAGTCTTAATGACAGTGATGGATTTAAACTTTGACCCTGGCCTGACCCCACCCCCTCACCTGGCTGAACCTGTGGGGGGCGGGGCTTCTGCTCCCACCTCAACATAACCATCAGTGTGTTTGTTCTTTTGTTATTATCACCTTTGTGTTATGGATTCTGAATTATTGATCTGTTATTAAGACATTATTATTATTATTATTTCCTGTTTGGTTTGGTTCGTGTTCAGTTTTTTTGTTCAGACTATGGAAGTTTGTGAGCGCCAAAACAGATGTGGATTTTACATCAATGTTAAAAGTTCCTTGTAGTCACGTGGTGAAAATAAACGAGACTTTAGAAGGAATCAGTCGATGTTAGACTGATTATCTCGTGTTTTCCGCCACTGCCTCCGTTCACAGCAGGACGTGGAGTGCTATTGTCTTGTTGGCGCCCCCGTAACCCCAAAGCCAGTGAACCCTTTAACCAGCAGCAGCACATTAATGACCAGTGACCACTGTAATGCCCACTGACCGCAGTAATGACTGGAGACTGCGGTAGCGACTGGCAACTGTGGTAGTGAGTGGAGAGCATGGTAACGATACTGACTTGTGACTATGGTAAGGGCCACTAGTGACCCATAACCACCTGGAACAGCGTGTTTTGAGCCATGGTGGTTGTTTCCTGCTGCTCTTCATCATCTTAAGGTTCCAGTTTAGTAAAGTAACTTGGACACAGACTCCACCTGCAGGAGGCGCACCAGAGCAGGACAGAGTTTGGCCAAGTTGAGTCTAGATGATTCTGAGTTTGGTGTAGTTCAGGACCCGAGTGTCTCATTCACACGCCATCTCTGAGTGATTGTTGCTGTTTTGGCACCCGCAGACCTCCATACCTCCGTTGTGGTCTCAGTTTTGTGGTGTTCTTCTTCTTCATTGGTGTTGGTGGTGAATGTCAGCCATCGCCTTCTTCACAGCTGAGGAGCACTGATCCCAGATCGATCACTGGTGGATGTAACCACAGAGGGTATTGATCATGCTCAGCTGGTTCCTCTGAATGTTCTTCTGTTCAGTATGTTAGACATTACAATGTCTGATGTTCTATTGATGGTTGATTGATTAGTGTTTTGATGCTAAATATCTGTCACGCTGTACGGAAGCCCAAAGCTGCCACAATACTTTTCTTCTCTGGATGTAAATGATCTCACTAACGAATGTGTCCACGCTAACAAACACTGTTCACCGCCTGCAGCTTCATGACCACGAAATGTACACTGAGAGTGCCCTGCTGGTGCAAAGCATGATGGGATACAGAGCAGATTGTACAGTGGTTCTAGTACAAGGGGCGTTAACACAGGTTACCTCTGGTGTTAGTTCCAATGAAAAATGAGATTTAACTTTAAATATATCATTGAAGTGGTTAGGGTTAGCCCGTGAGCTAATGACTGTGACTAAAGGCCCTGTCCACACAGCAATGTTTTGGAGTGAATCCGATACGGTTTCATTGTTTCGGTCTTGTGTCCACATGGTTCCGGCATTTTGGGTGCCCCAAAATTATATCTTTTGAGAATGGGTTCCAGAGTAGAAAAGTCTGACAATGGTGCTGTTGTGTTGCCGTCTGGACAACTAAAACACCTAGCATCTACAACACAACCACATGGCCAGAACAAATAGCAGCTGCGTGTGCAACATTCGTTCATAAACAAGTTATCGTCCATCATGGTGGACACCAGAGTAGTGGTAGTAGCAGAGCTGCCGTCACTGCTCAGTTTACTGGCGTTACTGAAGGAAAATCTACTGATGTAAAACCAGGCGAGCAGCAGAGCGCCTACACACATCCTGTTGTTGTTACCTCCGCCAAGGAGGTAATTAAACTCAGTTTCTGTTTGTCTGTCTCAGCAGGATTACGCAAAAAGTTCTGAACACATTTTGATTAAACTTTCAGGAATTATACATAATGGGTCAAGGAAGAACCCATTAGATTTTGAGCAATGAAGGTCAAAGGTCAAGGTTGCACTAAAGGTCAACAACTAAAACACATCAGTGGTAATATCTCAAATTCAGACAAGATAGTCTCATGTTTATTTGCTTTCACATTGTCTCACCTTCAGACATCAGATGGGTCAATACCTATGGCTTGATCACGTCACGTTTTGACGTCATATGATGCCATATCAAGCCATGGCGGTGGTCTGCCGTCTCTGACTGCCTTGTTGTTTATTTCCGGGGTGCATTTGGCGCTGGTATAAGCCGCTATGTGCATGCACTTTACTTCTTCTATTGTTCTGGTGTATCTCCTGGGACTGTCTTACAGCGCACCTAGAGGTGTGGCATGTGCATTGCATCGTTTCGTTCAGCACGTTTCGTTGGCATGTTTACATGATACGTTACTGACCCATTCCCAGTGTGGACGCCATATTTTTTCTATCTATCAAAATTAAACCTTGTTGCATTGCTGTGTGGACAGGACCTAACGTTCACATCAGACTGAAGGTCAAACAGAAGAATCTGTTTTAAAAACCTAAAGATTCTCTTCATCAGTTAATAAAATCATCATCTAATCATTTGCGTTAGGTTGGCTCTGTAGAGCAGACCCTGAACTGTGTCGGTAAACAGAGCTGAGGGTAAATAAAACATGTAGAAACACTAGTTTCCTCCTTTAAAGGAAACAGCTGAATTATTGAAGTCTGTTTTCTGGACTTCCACCTTAACGGACTGAAACCTCTGTCTCCAACAGCGACGGAGCAGCAGCTGCTCAATTATTAAGGCTTTATTACCATCAGAAATGGGTCGCTAATACTTTAAACACTGGGTGTGAGCGCCGTGGAAACGTACAACATTAATATTTCATAAGAGTCGTCACGTGTAGAAGGAGGAAGAGATGCGCTGTGGGTATAAATAGACTTTACATCTGGAGTCCTGCAACTTTAATGACTCGTCTTCATGAATATAATTGGAGGCTCAGACAAGGTCACCTCTTCCTCCTCCTCCTCTTGTTCTTCCTCTTTCTCCTCTCCATCCTCCTCTTCCTTTGGCCCTTTCAGTTCTTGCTCCTCTTCTTCCTCTTTTTCTTCATCTTCTGTCTTTGTTACTGTTTCTTTTACTAAAACTCTATTTTGACTAAATTCACTGGTAAATGTTCTGTATTTTGTATCTGTATTTTATTCACTTTTTCAGCTACAATTGTTTTTCTTTTGAGGTTTTTAGTTTTAGAACATTTTTAAATCTCCATTATATTCTCTGATAACCAGTGACATTAGTTCATAAAACACATTTTAAGAGGTTTTTTTTAGTTATGTGTTTTAATCTTGTTTCAGTGCTGTTCATCTGCCCAAGTTTAGAACCAATAATATAAAAATGAGCTCCGTCTCCCATCATGCACCTCTCTGCACCAAACACATCTCAGTTTGATTCAGAAATGTGTTGGAGTCTGTGTTTGACACTTCAATTGATCAGTTTTTATTCCCTTTTAGTTTGAGGCTAAGGTTTTATGTAACTTTAATATTTGGAAAAGTGAATATTTACAGAAAATGGGTGCAATATCACGGAAAATACTCTTGATACTACAGGAATAAAGTCACATTCTAAGGGGAAAAAGTTTATTTTTATTTTCATTATTTATGATTTGATGTGAATTGATACAATGCATTTCAGATGAAAGTTAAAGACAAAACTAAATATTGAATTTATTAGCTCAAAACATGAAAAAAGTCAGACTTTAATCCTGCTCTAAAATAATTATCGGTTGGATATTAATACCGACACAGACATACATACACACATTTGCAAATTAAACTGAGTCTCTTCAGACTTTTCTTTTGAAACACTGATCACGTGATTTATTTTCTGTTAATCAGCTGATGTTAATGAGAAGCTAATGTTAGCTGTTATGTTTTAAACAGGTTAAGTTGCCTGAACAAACTGTTTTAAGGACTGATTAAATCTTTATTAATGGGATATTAATCAATGAACCCCAAATAAAGTCACATGACCTCAGTAGAGTATAAATAAGAAAAATGTTTGAAGAAAACTTTATTTAAAGTCACAATATTTATAAGAAGAAAACACACCTGGACTAATGTAGACTCACATGGACTCACCTGGACTGAACCAGAGGATCGATTGTTTTATTTTGAAGGGGACTTTTGCTCCTCCCCTTCTGCAGATTGTAGCCCCTCCCCCTCCTCTGTGACCCCTCGCTGTGGTGCTTTTGGGTTCACCGGAATGGTTCCAGTGTTTGGTTTTTCTTTCACTTCCTGTTGGACTGTTAAAACTCTACTAATGCTTTTATTTTGTAAACGATGTATATTTTAAAACAAATTAAATATTTTAAATGTAGCTCTGCCTCTTCCTGCTTCCTTGTCTTCCCCGATGCATCATGGGAGGTGAGTTAAGTACCTGTTTTGACACGTTTATATCATAAACAGTTTAAAGACAATAAACAAGATCATCTTTGTCTTCATCCAGTGACCTAATGGTTAAACATTATGAAAAATAATTTTAGCTGCAGTTGCAATACAGTTCCACTGGGGGCAATCGACGGAGTACAAATCCTAGACGCTAAAATGTAATATTTCACCCAGTTGTTGCTGAGCGCGCTCACATTTGAATGTAGTTTTTGAGAGTTCAATGTGGGTTTTAAGCCAAAAGTTTACTGACATGCCCGCTTGGATTTCTTACAGATTGAGTTGTCGTTGCCCACAACGCGCTAGCAGTCTTGCTTAATGGCTGTGCATGGAAGGGTTATTGTTGTTTTTTTGCATTAACATTTGAAGTTGTCATTATTTAAAGATTTAATATTTTTCCACATTAAATCAAGAATATGTTATTCTGTTATTGTTTGACTGTAGATCATGTTGGTCTGTATGTGAAACCTGAACTAGTTCCACACCCTTGACTGTGGAATTTTTATACTTTGCAAATTCATTCACCAGGCATATGTTTCAGAGCCTTGGTTTAAAAGGGGTGTCAAAGCGCGGTCCTCAAGGGCCGGGGTCCTGCATGTTTTAGATGTTTCTCTCTTCCATTACACCTGGAGGCCATTGCATCATTATCAGTCTGATGAGGAGCTGATTATTAATTAAATTAATTATTAGTGTCAGCGTTGATTCTGAATGGATGAATTAGTTTAAATATTGAGAAAATTTTTACTATTTTCCTTTTAGTTTTGTGCATGGAAAGGGTGCCAAAAAGCAAGATTTTTATTTTTATTTTATTTTATTTAAACATTTTTTTAAAGGAAAAATTAAAATTGCTGAGACCAAATTTCAATACTAGTTTTCTTCTTTCGTAATTTTTTTTTTCAAAATTTTCCACATTATTTGTGATTTTGTAAATATTAGTTTTTGTTGCTCATTTTGTTTATTTTTCTACATTTTGTTTTTTTCATGTTAGTATTGCTCTTTGATTTTCTACCATTTGTGTCTTACTTTGCTCATGTTACCAATTATTTTGTTAGTTGTCAGGAGTTAAAGGGTTAAACTGAATCACATGGAAGAGGGAAATATCTAAAACATTCAGGACACCGGCCCTCAAGGACTGGAGTTTGACACCTGTGGAAGTGATCAGACACAGGGGGATTGTGGGTAATGGTGTTCCTCAGCTCCTTCTTGTCCAGTCTGGTTCTCTGTTCTAAAGCACCCCATGGTGGACACATGAGAACCTGCAGGTTCTCCCAGCAGGTCTGAGAACACCCAAATGTCCTTAATTGATCTGGTTGATCTCTGATCAGGTTTAACCCTCTATGGGACGAAGTCATTTATCCTATCAATGACGCTTAGAAAACAGTCTTAAAAGTAAGACGTCTCTAACTAATCATATTGTACTATACATTTAAAAGAATTTAACTAACTGTACTGCTTTTGATTTTTGTGGAGGTTGAACCACATTTCATTTGTCGTCGTCCATTCAACCTTATGTTCATCAACTTTCCAGAATTCACAACTAACATGAATACTTTAGGTATTTTTTATGATTTTAGAATCATTCTGAAATTAAATGTTCTGTTTTTCAGTCACATATGTTCATGGATAATGAAGACATTGTTCTTTTATAATTTATTTTTTTTACATTAAGAATTCATGAACAACGGGACAAATAGTACCCCAAAGTAAAGGTTCAAGGTCAATTTTGTAAAATGAACAGGAAATTTACTTTAGGGCTTAATACGTTTAAAATCAAAGATCATTCATTGTTTGTAATTAATTTCCTTAAGTCCCATAGAGGGTTATGGTTTATGAACAGATTCAGTAGCTTTAAAAAATTCAGACACATTAACATTGTTATTTTTGGTTTTTTTTTGTAAAACAGGTTTTTATTTGGATGGAAATGACACAATCATGACTAGACACTGATGTACATTTAGAAGCTGGAACCACTGACCCAGTTTCCATGACAATAACTTAATAACTGTTATAATCAGATGCGATGAATTTACAATAATCCATAAACCCTAGTTTAGACATCTCAGACATATATTTACATGTTTTTATCTGTTCTATTATTTTACTAGTGTGGACCATTTTATACCATATTAGGCTACTACTTCCACTACACCCTTGATGTAGTGGAACCATGGCACAATTGAATCAGATTAACATGTACACATGCATAAAGAGTATTTATCTGATTTCTCAATCCGATTACTGCAGTTATCTGACCAAACAGGTCAGATTATACTGTTTGATCAGTATCAGTTTATTACTGATCAAGTAGAGTATTATGCTGTGTTACCACTGGTACCAACTTGGTATTCCTGGAAACTGTTTCCATTAGATCAGGGATCTCAAACATGTGACCAAGGGGCCAAATGCAGCCCGCCAAAAGTTCTATGGGATGAATTTACTAAGTGCAAAAAGTTCCAGTCAAGGCTGTGGAACTCACTTTAGTTCAGTTTCCACATACAGACCAATATGATCTACAGTCAAATAATAGCAGAATAACTCACAAAAATAATAATGACTATATTTTTCTCTCATTTTGATGTGGAAAAAAAATACACTATGCATATATATGAATAACTTCAAATGTTTTTTTGTTTCAGTTCAAAAAATAACATTAAATTATGAAAATGTTTACATTTACAAACTATCCTGTAATAATAAAATCTCAAACATATGAATATGAACCTGAAATTTTTAAACAAATTAAAAACAATTGTAACAATTTTGGGCGGCACGATGGTGCAGTGGTTAGCACTCGTGCCTCACAGCAAGAAGGACCCCGGTTCGAATCCCATCCCAGACCTTTCTGTGTGGAGTTTGCATGTCCTCCCCGTGTCCGTGTGGGTTTTCGCCGGGCACTCCGGTTTCCTCCCACCATCCAAACACATGCACTGATAGGTTAATTGGTTAATCTAAAATTGGCCATAGGTGTGAATGTGAGAGTGATTGTTTGTCTATATATGTTCAGCCCTGAGATGAACTGGAGACTCATACAGGGTGTACCCCGCCTTTGTCCATTGTAGCTGGATTAGGCCCCCAGTGACCCCCGCGACCCTAGTGAGGATAAAGCGGGTTCAGATAATGAATGAATGTAACAATTTTCTTCTTTTGTTACCAAGTGTTTAGTATTTTTGTAGATGTGATCCATAATGCACATAATATGATAAATTGAGGCAGAATATTGTCAAAATTTAACTTATTTTTCTTGAGAAGTTTTTGATTTTTTCCGGTTATTCGCATCTTTCCCATTTGAATAAATAAAAGTAAGTATTTTCATAATTAAAATTTTTTTTTGGCACTAAAAGACAAAAATTGGTATTTCATTATTTATAGGTTATTCCACTATTATTTTCCTGGTCTGGTCCATTGAAGATCAAATCAGGCTGAATGTGGCCCTTGAAGAAAATTAGTTTAAGACCCTTCCATTGGAGGATAGTACTGACTTTACCATACCTGGTCGTCATAGTGATAGTACTGACTTTACCATACCTGGTCGTCATAGTGATAGTACTGACTTTACCATACCTGGTCGTCATAGTGATAGTACTGACTTTACCATACCTGGTCGTCATAGTGATAGTACTGACTTCACCATACCTGGTCGTCATAGCGATACACTGCGCACTTCGGTGTCTTCTGCTCAGGGAATTGTTGAGAAACTAATTTTGATTCAACTCATCTGAATTTTTACGTCTGCTACCAAAGACTCCTGGAGTGACCGTGGTGTTGTTATGGGATGTCATCATGTCGATTAATATACTTATATATTTACTGTCAACTTCCACATTTGTATTTTGAAAAGGGGTGGAGTCACAGAGACAACTGTCTGACCAATCAGTGTTTGCAGAGTTTATACATCACATTTTAGCATCACTGGGAACAGGGGCGGAGGAACACCAAAAACTAGTACCTTGTTACCATGGTACCGGGTAGGGCTGCACAATATTAGCAAAATTTGTGATATGCGATAATTGTGTACAGTAATAATACGATAATATTGTGATATTTGCCGTTCACGTACAGAAATGTCAATGTCATCTTCTAATAAAAGTGTTCCTTAACCCTTACAGACCCAGAGCTACATTAGTGTCAGTTCTGTATGAGTTTATAACCTGAAGTCATCACCATTTAGTCTCTTATTCTGCTCTGGTATGTTTAGGTGAAAATCTACTACTTATATCCCCAAAACGCAGCGTGTTAATTTCATTCGTTTCCAGAGGTTGGGGTGGGTGCAACAGTGACAAATACCAAACTGAGAACTGTGGTTTCCGAGACAAACTGATGCCAGGTGGCATTGTGTTGGCAGATCGAGGGTTTGAGATCAAGGAAAATGTGGGAATGATGTGTGGTGAGGTGAAGAACCCCACTTCCAAAAGGGGTCGTGTACAGCTGACCGAGAAGAACGTTGAGGAGACAGGGGCCATGGGTCCCCTGAAAATTTTGCGTCCACCGTGTAAGGTCTTTTGTGTTAACCCGCTAAGTTTGGAACAGCTGGACGGATTTGTCACAAATTCGGTGTGTTAATGCTCTAGGATAGGTACATGAACTCCTCGGGTGTTGGAGGCTGACAATTTCAAGATGGCCGAACTTTGTCTGGCTGACTTTTGACTGGGTGGACAGATTGCCACCAAATTCAGTGTGCTCATGTTGTAGGTCAGGCACATGAACTCAATGTTTTATATTTTGTATTTAATATATAAGTTTATGAATGGGTGGATGAGAGTGGTGGAAATGATGGGTGACCGGAAGCATCACGTTTTGCAGATATACCTTTAGCAGTCAGAGTCGACTGCAGAGGCCTCGTTTTATATTTGATTTATTGATGGTGTAGATGTCCACAAACATTTGTATTAAAGTTGAGCGTTACTTAAAAAAAAAAAAAAAAAGAAAACTGAATACAAATATTTTAGTTTTTCAATATATCAAAAAAGAACATAAACCTAGAGTGTCCATTGGTCCAGTAGTTTTTGCATAAAGCTGCGGGTGACTGGTTCAGCCTCAGTCGTTCTTCAGTTTGTTAAAGAACTCATCCAGAATCTTCTCTATCTGATCCTCGCTGTAATCAGTCACCACAAATTGCTCTCCGTCCTCAGCACCTCGAATCATTGCAGACAGAGCTGGAAAAAAAATAAACAAGAGGTGACACAGGGTCGAGGACAGGCCAGACAGACATGTGACAGGAAGTGAACTCACTACGTCCTGACGACGGCCTGAACAGACACAGGATCTTCTTCTTCATGTCGATGGCTCGGCCCAGTTCGTATCCGACACCAAGGGACGGCTGAGTGACCTCGGCCACTACCACTGGAAATGAGACACAATTTAAAGACTACAATACCCATGATCCATCTCTCCTTAATCCAACAAAGTGTGGCACTGGGTGTTACACTTAAGTTGTCTCATTTTGTCTTCACGAACAACCCAAAATCATTCACTGCTCCTGTCACCCATGGGGTCCCCCAAGGTTCAGTGCTTGGACCCGTTCTGTTTATTATTGACATGCTTCCTCTTGGCCAGATCAATCATTACCATGGACTCAATTTTCACTGTTATACCGGTGACGCTCCTATTTTGCTTCATGTCAGTAAATCATGGCATTTATTGTTTAAATTGTATTATGTCAGTTTCTGTGACTGAAACTGGATTTGAAGAAAATTGTAAATTAAATTGAAATTGTAAAAACTGCCAGAAAAATCACAATTCAATTATTTCTTAAAATCGTTCTGCCTTACAACCAGGAAGTAAATCAAATTTAAAGTTAAGTTCATGAAAACTCCTTGAACTCACCATCAGACTGACGCAGCCACTCCACGTCACGGTCATGGATAAATTTGTCACCTGTTTTCATAGCGTCCTCTCCTGTCAATCACAAATCAATAATCAATGTGTCGTGTAAACCTGATCACATAATCAATCCATGTGACTTAACTGTTGCACAGGAATTCAGTCTTAATAATGAGAAGAATTAGCAACAAAATGTTAACAGAAATACAGGAAGTTATTATTGATTAAATTGATCAATAATGGATAATCAATTAAATTCAAAGACTGGTTTAGTGTTTCTCAGATTCTTCTTCTAAAATGTATCCATTCAACATAAAAAATTCATAGTAGTTGATGATAATTCACCTCAAAGTCAGAAACTAGTCCTAGAACCACAACCTGGACCCAAACGTAACCCCAGAACCAGTACTAGAACCTTAAACCCAGAACCAGAACCTAAGTACAAAATCTAGGACCTGGACCCAAAGCTAAAAACAGAACTACGACCTAAATACTAAACCCAGAACCAGGACCTAAAGACTAAACCCACAACCAGGACCTAAAGACTAAACCCAGTACCTGAACCTGACCCCAAACCTAACCCCAGAACCAGAACCCAGCCCTAAATACCAGGACCATGTTTGGACCTGACCCACAGATTGAGAACCTATGACCGTCTTCAGACCTGGTTCTGATTGTGCTTTGGACACAGACCGTGTTAGGTGCTCTGTCTGTGTGTGTGTGTGTGTGTGTGTGTGTGTGTGTGTGTGTGTGTGTGTGTGTGTGTGTGTGTGTGTGTGTGTGTGTGTGTGTGTGTGTGTGTGTGTGTGTGTGTGTGTGTGTGTGTGTGTGTGTGTGTGTGTGTGTGTGTGTGACTTCTGACCTCTGTCGGTGAGCGCGGGGCTGCTCACGTGCTCGGTCAGCACCTTTCCGTAGCTCTGCAGTTTGTGCACAGTCCTCTGGTACAAAAGAGCGTCATCTCTGCCTCCGCGGATGGAGCCACAGAAGTAAATCTGCATCCTGGTTATGCACGGGTTCAGACGGACTCGAACCGGTTTTACACAAGTTCTGTTTTGTCAGTTCACGTCTGTCTCCGTATCTCAGTTTCCCGCGTACACGGCGATGCTGTTGTACGTGATGACGTGACAATTATTTACGTGTGAATCCTGTGTGTACATTGGCATTGAGTTTGTCTCACAGGTTCATTGAGTTTCGCCTTTCTCTGTTCTGATTGGCTGAATCCCTTGTATTCTGAGCTATTCTTCCTCTGATTGGCTCAGACTGGAGGTGGTGCCCTACAGGGGGCGAAGCTACCTGACAAACCAAACTGAGGGCAAAAAGACTCTCAAACTTATGGGGCCTGATTCACAAAACTTTTTAAAGATAATTCTTATGAAGGAAAAAATAAGATGCTCCTAAGATTTATATTTATATTTTATATATTTTTAATACTTAAGAACGTCTTAGTATTAACATTCAGTCATCATGACTGATCCAAGCATCATAAAATTACCAAGATCCAATTATTAAAATAAATACACCCTGGCGTCATGACCTATTGTCTGCATATCACATTACATGTAATGTAACTAACTGTCAGTTGGTGTTGATGTATGTAGCCTGCATAATATAACTAATAATACCTACACAAAAACCTTGATGGCAAACTGAAATTACAAAAAAACATTTCTATTATTACAATTTTGTTTTAATAAATAATATTAGAGGTGAAGGGTTGTCTTAAAGTTAAGATAAATACTAAGAAGAATCTTAAGAACTAAGCTTTCAAGAATATCAAATGGTCTTAACATTGTTCTTAAAGTAAAAGATAAGAAGAAAGTCATGAAAAAAACTTTAGAATTTTATTGGGGAATATGGAATCTTCTTAGGTTTTATCTTAAGACAAAAGTTAAGAAAAAAATACCTGTATCGAACTATTTTTTTCTTAAGAAAGCTTTGTGAATCTGGCCCCAGATTCTTTATTTATTTCCCCTGGAAGCAGCTCTAAAGGACAAAAAAATGAAATAAATATATTCAAAAATTCAGACCAGAACAGACAGAGCTATATGAATAATACATGTAGAAGTGAATAAATACATAATAAATAATGAAGACAAGTGACAATAAGAAAACTAAAAGAATATACAAAGAGTTTAGAAACAACAAAGACATTTGGAAACGTCTACATTTACTTAACACATTCAGACCTGATAGAACCACATGGGCCAGGATCACCATGGACATTAAAAATGAAAACTGTGAGGTTGTAACTCTGCAGCATTTTAGAAAAGGTGAGAAAATGGTGGTAAGATTGTGAATGTATTATTATTATTTTTGTTGTTACTGTTACATATTTTTGTTTAATGATTTGTACTTGTGGATTTGACTATGTATTGTTTGTTTGCTCTTTTCATTTTGTCTCATTGTTTATTTTATTGTGTATTCATTTTGTGTTGCCTTCAAGGATGTCTTTGTATGTATTCATTTTTTTTTACTTTCTCAGTGTATGAATGGGTATGGGCATGAAGATGAGAAGTGAGAGGAATTTATTCAAAGGATGTGATTTTTTAATATATATTATGTTGATAGGAAATTAAATCATAGACTGTTTTATGGAGAAGGGGTGGGATTAAATAAGTTTGACTTCTTCCCACTCCTTTTTGAATATGCAAATGAAGCCATGTTCTCATTTGTTTTTCATGTGCATGTTCTGTCTTTTTGTGTCTTGTCTTCACTGGTGGGGACAGAGTGGGATTGTTTTGTTTGTTGCATATTCAAAATAAATTGAATTGAACTGATCCATGGACAACCTGAATCCAGACTTTACTGTTCCTGAACGAAGCTTTATGTGAACTGAGTCCAGGAGTGTTGTGAACTCATCCGGACACAGGAGTCTGGGATGGACCAGGACTCAGCAGAACCAGAAACACCATCTGGACTAATATCAGTAACGAGTCCAAAGGCCAGGGTGGATCCTAGTCTGGGGTCAAAGTTCAACATCTATTTCCAGAAACTCCAGCTGAGGCTGATGGACATGAAGTCTAACTGACACACAATCTTGTCAAGTTTTGACCTACTGACCTTCAGCCACAAATCGACGTGTCATCTGAATCAAGTTCCTTTTAAATCTGCTTCGTTCACACTGAAAACATCTGGCATTCAGACATGGTTTGACTCCATAGTTTATTTAAATACATGAAATAACACAAATCTACACTAAATGAGTTAAAAATATACAAACATTGACAGAATCAAAGAGAAACTACAGACAGGAAGAGATGTCAGCATATCATGGAGGTTTCTATGGGTTCACTGCGCCCTCACTGTGACTCCCAGGCTCCTGGTCGAGGTGTTCAGGGTCAACTCGGCTACGTCTCTGGCCACACGTTGCATTGGAGCTATGTGGGGTCCATCCAGAGAGTCCAACAGACCTGGAACCACAGAACGGTGTCAGACTACAGCTCCCAGCATGCACGGCAGCAGCGAACAAACACAGAGGGAAACAGTCAGCTTGTTTGATATTAATTGGGAAAGACAATAAGATGAGTTGAACTCTGCTGTTTTTGTCTAATGTGTTTTACTCTATTTGTCCAATCTGAACTGAATGAAATAAATGGATAGAATGAGATTCAAACTTGGGCTCCACAATATATCAAAAAATATCATTATCGCAATAACACAGTGTGCAATATTCAAATCACAAAAACGTGCGATAATTTATTTTCTTTTTTTCATTAACTTTGTGTTTCATACACCATGGGGGAAAGTACTGCTGCTGCCAAAGGACAGTTTAGTTGTTAATATGGAAAAGATGGGAATATTTTCAGTGCACAACTTTGAGCAAGGGTTGAGCACTTATATTTACAGATTTTATTTTTATATGCAGCATTTACTAAACCAGGCAAACAATTGAGTATTGTTTTATTGAAGGTCTGAAGTAAATGGTGGAACTCGAGTACTTTTGTTATTATGAAATACATCCATGTCATCAGTGTGTACACTGATACATGTGAATAAAATGGCAAAATATTTGACCATGTTTGTGTCTGAAGGTCTACAGTTGTAGCATCACCATGTTCTTGGACATAATCGTATAATAGATTATAGTAGTACAGTATTTAGTCTTAAATTATAACTAATTGACTCATACAAACAATTGGCTCATTTCACCATTATTGAGGAACATTTTTCTTGGTAGATGAAATTGGTTTAGGTGAACAGGAAATAATGCAATATTATTGTTATCACAAAGCTGTACACCTATTGCATATTTTGCCAATATCGTGCAACCCTAATTTAAACTGACAACCCTTCAGTTATTTGACAACTTGCGTTACCTGATGAGCCATGGTGACCCTATCTTCTATGTAACTGTGATGTTTCTACAGGTTCATGTTTGTTTAATCTTGAACTTTTCAGATTTTCTTAATTTCTATAGTCAGTTCTTACTGGGCTCTACCCAGTAACAACACCACTCAGTGTGTCGGTCAAAACTCTGAGCAAATCACAGAGAAGCGATATGCACTTCAGCCGCTGGGGTGAAAATGAGAAACTGAGAAAGCACCTGCCTCCAAACATCACGGTGACATCTAGTCACCTTTGTAACATCAGAAGAGGTTGGGGAACTTTGGCACCATTGGTCAACTAACTCAGCTGATTAAACCGCAACTCATGAGTCTGGCTCAGAGACCTGGACCTGGTTCTGTAGTGAGTCATGTGTTTATAGATGTGCTGTGGTTGCCATGGTGACAGAGCGCATTGAGATGGGTTTACCTTCCACAATCTTGTGGTAGTTGAAGTGCAGGTAAAGCAGGAACAGCATGTGCAACAGAGACAGAGTCCCACAGAGCAGGAGACGAGGGGTTTGACCAACCGTACGAGACAGAAGAGCTGCCACCTGGAGGATGACAAACAGGTCAGAGAACCTGGATGATAGGAAACACAGTCCATTTGAGCATGGAATGAACACAGTCTCACCATCCTTAGAGTGGAAAGTCCACCAATCAGCAGCCACAGCACGTAGAACAGGAAGTGGAAGTGGATGTTGTACGTGATGAGGAGGACAACGCAGTGACTGAACAGACCGTAACCCTGATAACACAGGAAGTGACATCACTCGGGTGCATTTATATGTGTGTATGAGTATAGTACCAGTACCAACCAGCAGAGACAGCATCTGCAGCATCGTGATCTGAGCATTGACCAGGTACGCCAGAAAGTAAATGAAGGATGAGACACCGAGCCAGTACCCGAAGCACGTTCCAATGGCGGTGCCCATCAGAGTGCCCTCCCTCTGTGGTACACAACAGGTTAACATCAGGCAAAATGCAAAGAAAACAGGTAAACAACAGGGAAACTGAGTAAACACTAGACAGTAATGTGACATGTTACTGATGATGTGTTCTTGTGTAATCTTACTATGACTGTGTCTGATGTCTTCATCCCATGTAGTAAAATGGCGACGAGAGTGAAAACCAGCATCAGAGGACCATACAGTTCACCTGCTATCTTCTACAAAACAGAGAGCACGATCACCTGTAACAACCAGAGCAAGAGCCTGGATCTTTACCTGGACCTGGACGAGGACATACCTGAGGGAAGTTGATCATGCGGACAGGAATCAGGGACTCGATGAGCCTGTAAAGACACACCCAAGTTAACAGTGACGTGACAAGAAACAGGAAACAGTTAGTGGAACAGGAAGTGAGCATCACCTGCTGCGGACCTGGACCGGCTCCACATCAAAATATGGCCTCAGAATGTCGATGTTTGCATACAGGTTAAAGGCTCTGGATGCCTGACGCTTCCCTGCCTGCCACACCTGGACATATCAACACACATGTGAATATGACACCTGAATGCAGCATCACATAGGTAAGTCTGACACCTGCATGCAATATGTCCAGTGACCCCTCTGAACCCCTCCCCTTACCTCATCAGCCACCTGTCGGCCCAGTTGACCCTTTAACCCTTTCATTCCAAGGAACTCGCCATCATCCTGGGTGTCATCATCAGTAGCAGCTGCCTCAGCCGTCACCTCCTCCTCCTCCTTCATTCTCTGATGCATCTCCCCCATGTCCTCAAATGATGAGCCTGACGTGTCGTCCATGTTCTCCATGTCGATGACAGCGGCACCGGTGCCCTGATGAACAGATACATAAGAGGTTAAAGATTATATATACCTGAAACTGTCATCGTTTTCAATCTTTATGTTATCATATTTATGACATCATTGTGGTTCTACTGTCAGAGTCAAGTTTGACGTTGGGTTCCATGTTCTCCACCCTCAGTTTACAGCAAGTGCTTTCAAACAGACATGGTTCTGGTGCTTTTTGCCAAACCAACCCACATTCAACAAGGTGTCAGGACATTATTCCATGTTTCTTCTAATAAATGGCATGCTCATTGATGATGTCACAGTTCACAAGGAAGAACCAGCTTGCCTGGTTTTGGACCAATTTGTTTCTAGTGTGAACAGTGTGTGTCATATACAGTTCAAACTCTGACACATTCAGACAATGACAGCATGTTTTAACTGGGCCTGATAGATGACCATAATACGTGTTTCAAAAACCGCGTGCACGGTGGACGTGATGGAAACAGGGTGAATTTCTGGATCCTGAGGAGACGTGAACTTTAACCTGAAAATGTATTAATCAGAGCCGCTTTAGTGAATAAGGCATGTATAGTCATGGACATTTGTGTCTATATATTTTAAGAGAAGTGGCTTTATGTAATTATTAGTTCCTGTGAACTTTTTAATAAACAGATTTTTAAATTCATATTAAGGTTTAAATGTGTGTCGTGCCCAGATTCTGGCCTCAACAGGTTTGAATTTACCTCAGAACTAAGCCGGTCTGGTAAGTGTACATATCCAGATCCGTTCTAATCCGAATCCAGTCATGTGTTTAACAGTCCCTCGTGTGTTTGTTTACCTGTTTGTCTACGGGGCTGTTTTTACCTGGATGAGGTGGTCGTCGAAGCTGCCCCATGGCTCCGTGTTGGTGTTCCTGGTCCCGGATCCCGCAGACATGTCGACTCTGTCAGTGTTCGTGTGCTCGGATCCGGTTCCGACGCTGACTGGATGACCCTCAACTAGAAATACGAAGTTTGGTGTAACTATGTGGTTTAACTCCCTGATTTTTCAGGTGTTTTTGTCCGTATATGTCGTTAAAGCTTCATCTTAGTTACCGGAAGCAAACAGACAACAAGTTCCGCCCACCGCGTTACGTCAAATGGAATGCGCCAACGTGGAGTCTCAAGTGTCGCGAGATTTTACCTGTTTCTCAGCTAATACGTTTTATTTTAGTATGTGTCTAAATCACTCTGAGTTAAGCAAAACGACAAATAAACATATAGAATATGGGTAATAACAGAACAATAGTATCAAATATAGGTTTAATAAAACAAATGGTAAAATATAATAAATAGCTCCACTGAGACAGACTGAGACTTCTCAAGATCTATTTTAACAGAGGTCGTCAATTTTACGTTAAAATTAAAGTTGAAACCATGTTTAAACCATACAGTGATTTTCTGATTGAACTTCAAATCGGATGTAATGGAAGTGACCCTCCGAGTTTCCACCAGAGGGCTGTCCAGCTTCATGCGACACTAACGAGATCTAACGCTCACTTCACGCGAGACATCCTGCCCACTGAGCCGGTGTTTTTTCTTTTCCATTACGTCTTGGTGACATTGGACTTTTATCCGGTAAAACGCCGACATATAGCGGAGCTCCGCCAGTTTACCGGCCACCGCACGGAGCTAGAATAATGATGACTTCGAAGCACAGAGTCCCCGGTAAAGGCCCACGGTGAGTAGAACAGCCTCAGCCACGGAAAACCCGAGTTTGAAGCGTTTAAGCTGACTCGGCAGTAGTTAGCTTAGCGACACAATGCTAACAGTTAGCATGTAGCTGTCGAAATCGAACTGATCAAACGGTTTCTGATCATTTTATCAGTGATAGACATTTAGTTATTGGCCATGTTGTAGCATACGTGTATCATTCATGTGTTGTCATCTGGAAATTGATGCCGTGCCTTTGTGTTCAAAAGCGAATATGTATGTCACACTGTGACCTCGTGAAGTGGCAATTTATATTTTCAGTTGGTAATAATGATAATAATAACAATAGTAAGTTGATATTAAAAACAGAAAAGAGATAATGAGATTAAAGTTACTAAAATACGTCATCTAGTGAGAAATTTGAAGAACAATGATTATAAAATAATACAAACCCTTTGAGTGTTCAGCCAACAGGTAACACGTGAAATAACTAATTATCCAATAAAACTAGTGTTAGGTTTGTAACTGTTATTTCAGTGTCTTTTACTGATTACTTGTATTTTCACTTTTGTTTTTCAAACCAAACTCGCTCTTAATATATTTGGTTTTTACATATCTGCTATAAAACCCTTTTCACTTTGACTAATATCAGTTCTGCATCCTTTACGTGTAACCCTGCAGAATTTAACCATGTCCTGTACTGTATGGCCCGTACACGCAGTCTAAAGTGTAGAGTCCTTTGGTTGCATATGTTACTGAGTTCTGTGGACTGGTAACTCTTTATTTCAGCAAGACGCTTTGAAGTGTTTATGATGCACGTGCAGAATATCCACCAGGCACGTGATTTGTTTGTACAAGTGAAAGTGTTGTGCCAGGTTTATGCGACCCCGGTCATAACTCAGTAAACATGGACTTCATAGTTTACGGTCTATGGTTTACAGTGGGTTAACGTGCCCCCAAGCCCCCGCCCCCAATGCACCGCCCCTCCTCAGTGTACGTGATGCCGAGCTTCCGTGTGATGGCGGATACACTAACATACTGGACCGGTCCACTCTCCACGTTGAAAGGCTGTGAAACCCGTTCTGTTTGCGTCGACAACTCTTCACATAATCAGAACCGCGGAAACATGAGGTATGATGTGTTCAGGGCCCGAGTTAAAGCTATTTATTAACCGTATTTATAGTATGTTTTACAGTCGGCACAATGGAACGAGGCTCGGGACTTCTACGGGTTATTATTGGGTTTTTTAAAGCTTTTTACTGTATTCTTTACTTCAGTACTATTATGACTCCGAGTTGATCATATACTTTTACAGATGCAGTTTTAAATAGTGGGTAATAGTAAACGTTTTTGAAGTTACAGTCTCGTGAACTGTAAATATTTAAGCGAGCTTCAGTTTACTTCCATTTTGTTTGTATTCAATTCAGGATTCAGTTCGGGGAAGATTTTTATTCTGTTTATTACATTAAAACCTACTTAGGAAATTCACACGAATTTGTATTATTACAAATAATACGTGTAAAAGGTATTGCATGTGACACCCAAACAAAGACGCCGCATTCTCCTTTTTCACTTCTTCATTTTATTTGCTGAGAAACGTGTTTTATGTAACAGGAAGTGAAAGTCTTAAAGTTCCCATTTGTTGTAAAGGTAATCTGAGAGAGAAGAAAGTCTTTCAACATATTAATGAGTTAAGTAGAAACATTGCTGAAACCAAGTGTTGAAATAGACTTCCTCTGGACACAAACGCAAAAGTACACACATGCATGCATAACAGAAAAAAAGGAATATGTTGACAATTGTTAGTTTGAAACATATTTCTATATTTTGTTCTTACCATTAGACTTGTGATATTTAGTATTTACAACGGAAATTTGGTATAAAATCAACTTAAATCAGTTTGTGGCTAAAATACAAAAGCTGTAATTTTACTGCACTGATGTGCTTTTAATTTAGGTTCTTGTACTTTATCTATGCAACTTTTATTACTTACAAGTGCATTTATTACATAATGAAGTCAAATTTTAAGTTTTCCGTTTTATCATCACTGTATTTGAGATACATAAACACAGCTGTAGGGTCAGAGGTTGGACACCAATGGCTGTTTATCAACTGATAATCAGTCAGCTGAGAGCTGCTAACAGCTGATAGACCACGCCTACTGGGTCCCAACCATGTTTCTCAGTTTTACTTACACACTTTCTATGATAGAGAAGTTGGTGATGTCAGACAAAGGCTTTTTTCCCCCAATGTTTCTATAGATTATTGGTCGGCTGATCAGTGAAGTAGGGAAGAAAACACAGTAGAACACATATTTAGAACACATCATAATTCTGTGTATATTTCAACCAATTGCCAACATGACAGAGTTAAGTGAGGTGAATTTTTAGCTTTTACGCTGAATAAAATCATTGACGAATCAGGGGATGTGAAATACATGCCAGGTGTCATAGGTTCTCCTTTTACAAATAATGCACCATTCACTTAACCAATAACAACCTGGGTCATTTCCTGTCTCCACCATATATATGGCCAAATGGGGTTGAAATGATATTACATGTTTTTGCTGGTGCCATATATTACTTCCTCATTCTTCTGAGTTTTTGTTTCATGCTTATTTTAACCTCCATCCGATTAAACTGTTGCATGTCTCTTTAGTGTCTAAGAAACAACATTTTATTGTCAGAATGTTCTGAGGAATCTTGACAGAATACAGCGAAAAGTCACGTCTCCACTATGTGGTACCGGTTCGACTTGAGTCCCAGGTGCTGTTCCTAGAGGCCATTTTCAGGACAGGATAGTCCTGACTTTAGTACCCGGCTGTCAGCGATACTGTATTTCCCTATGCTCCATGAGTTGCTGATAAACTCGCTCAACCTGGGAAGCTTATGCTGAATCCACCAAGGACAGAAATGTCTGAACCTCTTCACCCAACCAGTGTGATTTTTGCGGGCTGCCATTATGGTTGTATTTAGCTTACCAGTATATTGGTAGGCAACTTCTGAATTTGGTTTGTTATAAATGACAGACCATGCATTGATGATGCAATGAGGCAGTGAGGCCTCTCTGGCCAATCAGTGGTCTGTAGTGTTTACATGTCACATTTTACTATGTCTTCACCTTCTTTGGAACCTCAACCAGAGCAGATACTATAAAAATGGTACCAGATTCGAACTACTTATGTGGTACTGCCTTGACTTAGCCTTTGTGGGTTTCCAATATGCAAAAAACCTGGAATCTCCTTGGTGGATGATGAAAAGATTCAGTTTGATGAGACGACACACAATGAGCAGGTTTATATGACCCCCAGGTACCATCCTGCGATAGAAAATCTCTCCAGGAATAGTATTTGGTTTCAGAGTCGAGTCAAGTCAGTTCCACATACTGGCAGTGTTGCATTAAATAATGGAAGTGCAAAAAGGTGGAGTCTAGCCAGTGCCACGTAGTGGAATCACAGCTAAAGAATATGAAACTAGAAAGGCACGCTTGAGTGCGCAGACCCCCACTACCAAAATCTAATCATTTGTCGATCTCCTCATTACCACCATACCCTGGACATTTAATCAAAATTCATCCATAAGTTTTCAAGTTATGTTGTACACAGACGGATAGATAAATGCTGGGAAAAACATAACCACCTTGGTGGAAGTCATAACAACATGGAGCGCATTGGTAGAGAAACGCTGCTCAGGTGTGTGTGAGCTGTGGTTGTACCTGGTGCAGGTGTGTGGTCATGTGACCATGTGTTTCTACTTTTAGCCATGACTCTTTTCTGTTTTCTGACTCACACTGCCTTTTATTCAGAGGAAACACAAACCAGAGTCTGAGGTTTACACTCATGATGATGGTAAACACTTGGTTAAATGTACAAAGACTGACTGAGGGTTATTCAGCCATTCATCAGTCTGACCCCAACCCACTGGGATTCACCCAGTCACACCAATACTGGCCATAGTCACACCCTCAATTATGTGCTTGTTCAGTTGGAAGACATTGACCACCAAATTGTCACAAAGAGCCCGGGTCACACCCATCACTACATGTACAATCTGAAAGCAGTCGGTCCAGAAGAAGATGCTCATGGGTGTTGTAGTCTTTGGACTCAGTATTTGTACATGGAGCCTGTAGTTGTACTTCACTTCTGCTTTCATGATGGTGTTGGTGTTATGTTTATGATCTCTTTTATTTCTGTGTTTATAGGATGCCAGTGGCAGAAGTGGCCCTCAGTGGAATGAATCAGTGCAAACAGGCCCAGGATCAGCTGGAGGAGGCCATTAGTGGAGTGATAAAGGCTGAACAACAGCTGAGGGAAAATGCCAGAGAGGTCAGCATCATTTTCACCTTCATCATCTTTATCCTCCGTTATAGAAACTCGTGTGTTCATTACCATGATAGATGTGTTAGTACTGACTGTGTTTGATACTGTGAACAGATGTTTGTTCTGGGTAGGTGATGGACCGAAGACCAGACACCTTAGCACAGGGTCCACATTCAGCCTGATTTGATCTCCTATGGGCCGGGCCAGTAAAATGAAAACTTAATAACCTATAAATAATTACAACTACACATTTTACCTCTGCCAAGGAGGTATTAAAGTTGGGTCTGTTTGTCTATCTGTCAGCAGGCTTGCACAAAAAGTTCTGAGGGGATTTTGATGAAACTTTCAGGAAGGATAGATAATGGGTCAAGGAAGAACCCATTAGATTTTGAGCAGAAGCAGAAAGTGGTTAAAATGTTGTGTAATTTGACATTTCAGGTTGTTCATATTTGTTCAGGTTCACAATTTATTGTTAAAGGATAGTTTGTAAATTTAAATATAATTATTATTTGCCGTAAATCAATGCCAAAATTTGATATCATTTGTAGGCAATGAAAAAAACTGAGAAGAAAATATGGAGTCTTTTAATAGGCTCTTCATCCCACGGGCCGCATTTGGCCCCCAGGCCACATGTTTATTACTCCCTGCTTTTTAAATCCCAGCTGTTCAAGTAGAATGAAGACAAATGTTGTCACAGTGTTTTCTGAGTTTGAGCTGAAGAATGTTGAGCAGTAAAACGTGTTGAAGTGTAACTGGCTGTCAGGGTCAGAGGTCAAAGGACACACTGTCAGATGAACAGGTTTGAAAATTGAAAATTGCACCATGTCCAGGTTTAACTCTGATGGTTGTTGTATATTCATGACTGATAGAAACGTTCGTCTCGTCAGAACAAACCCTGAACAAACTTCAGACATAAAGAATGTCCACTCAGATCCTCAAGTATGTTTTTGTAAACCACAGCTTCTCTACTGACTCACTGTTTCTCAACAAAAAGCTCCTAAACACCTCAAATGACACCGATAGTCCTTCTCTTGTTCTTTCTGTACCTGTGGTTGTCATGGGAGTCCAGGTATGTGTGTTATCTCCTTAAAGACTGGTGTGTTCTTGGTTGAGTCAGCATAAAAAATGCTGAGGAGAGCGAGTAGGTGGGGTAGAACGGGTATATAACAGACTGAGGAGAGAGAGCGGATCACTTACTGAGCTGGACTATAGTGGACTCTGTTCGTCTGTCTCCATCTTCTCAGGTAACACTGGGGGAACAATTTTGGGGGAAAGTTCTGTCATGTTATATTTTTGTGCTGGTTAAAAGTAAAATTGTCATGCTGATATAAAGAATTGCAGGCAGTTGTTTTTTTTATTTATTTTCTGGCACTTTAAGTTATTTTTTCTCAGCTCACCCCCAGATAAACAAAATTCTACTAATCAGTTTTCTGCAGAGCTTGATGATCAGTTGATCATCTGAATCAGGTGTGTTGGGACAGAGATGCGACGATTGCGAGTGAAAATGGCAAAAATATTTTATCGGATGTGCCTTTTGCTTACACGACAACCAGGGTCTTTTGAAGACGGGCCAAGTTTTGTCTCCGTCTGAACATGTTGATGTGGCATACACCTTTATGTCACACTCAATGCACTGAGCTGATAAAACTACAAACATGTGAGACACCTACAGAACAAGACAATTTTGCGCATGCTCGCAGACATGTCACCATTCTATCACAGTACCACCTTGCGGCCTGGCATGCATATCCAATTGAGTTTCGCGTCTTCATATAAACAAAGATTTCCTCCTGAGACGCTTGTCTAAATGTCGATTAAAAATTAAAGATGAGGTGCCACTTTTGTGTCTTCTGTTTTCATCATTACCGTATAAATCTAGCCTACAACATGCAGGACAGTGGTTCTGCAGTACACATATCTTTGGGAAAATCATAATGGTGTTAAATAAACATTGCAGTCATGCCTGTTTTTCATATTTCATTGTATTTATGTATTGAAAAAAAACTTGGAAAGCAAATGCATACCTGTTAAGTGCAGTGTTTTCTTGCTTTTAAAAAAATGGTATTCTATAGTTTAAAAACATGTGATGGAGGAAAAACTAAGATCAGGTTTGGATCCCGCATCCAAAAACTAAACGGCTGTAAGACCTAACTCAAAAAAAAATTGTGTTCCCCAGTGTAATAAAATATATGCTGTTAATGTGACTAATGCAACAGGTCTTAGTGTTTTCAATAACTTGATGCATAGAGTTCCACTGCTGTGATGCGTTCACTGACTTCTGGTTTTGTTCAGGTTAGTTGTTCATGTTGGATTAAAGTTTCACACGTGTAATGAAAAAAAAACTTAGCATTGTGAGTGACAGGGAGCTGTGGTTTGATTGTGTGATTAGATGAGTGAAGGCTCAGTATCTGCTTCAAGGAAAGTTTATGGCTCAGTGTGGGTTCCATGAACTCCTGTTTTATCTCTGTCGGGGGAAAGGATTATCACCTGTGTCTCGCCTGTCTGTGTCCAGGTGCGTGCAGAGCTGCAGACCTGTGTCAGTCGTCAACAGGAGGCGCTGCGGTGTAGGGAGGTGTGGCTTCTGGGCCAGATCGAACTGTTGGAGCAACTGAAGACGGAGACTCTGCAGCAGCAGCTCCACCAGCTCCACCGGGTAATGGCACAGAAACAAGCAATCCATAAACCTCATCTGTTAACTTCACTGCATTTTTGTCGTGTCCTTGACCCCCTACTGTTGATAGGTATATTCTATGTTTATAATAATTTTTTCTTCATAATTACAAGGTTCTTTTTTTTTTTTTTTTTTTTTTCTATATTTTTTTGGACTGAGGGACCTTAGAGTTTTGTAATTTCAGTTTTCCGTATGCGATGTTCATTTAGCAAAACTAATTAACTAATTGTGCAACATGACTAACCTAATCAGACATGGATCCATCAGATTAATCATCAATCAGATGGAATCAGAAAAAGTATTCATGTATACTACTGTTTTGTGTTTTAGCTCAGAGGACAGTTTGACGTGATCTGTCATCAGATGCAGAACTCCAACAATAACGACCTAAACAACCAGCTGATGAGCTGCATGGAGAAGTAAGAACGCACACAAAACTAACACTAAAACCCAATAAATTCACTGAGAGGGGTTGACAATCAATGAAAACAAAAACACCATAAACTAACTGTAAACATGTCATATGGTCTTTGTGTGTTTTATTGCGGGTCTGTTTGACCTTGGACTTCATACTGAACCTCGTCACCCTGTTTCTATAAAACACTTCCGTTTCATTTTTAAGTGTGTGTATAAACATGTACTATAATAAATGGATCAGGTCTGCACAACATATCGCAAAAATATTATCATAACCCGGGTTACAATATTCATATTGCAAAGATGTTTATTTATTTACTTTTGTTTATTTACCCCCCCCCCCCCCCCCCCCAAAAAAAAAATAAATAAAAAAAGAGGAGAGGGATATTGGTTTTGTTTGATTTTAAGCAGCTTTACACAAAAACTACTGGAGAAATGAACAGTGGACATCTACACTATCAATAAATCAAATATAAAAATGTCAGATTTTCAGTTAAACATACCAGAGCAGAATAAGACTAAATGGTGATGACTTTAGAAAGGTTAGAAACTCATACAGAACTGACATAATGTAGCCCTGGGTCTATACATGAACGACAAGTATCGCAATATTATCTTATTAATAATACTGTATATCCATATCGCCAGTTTTGTTCATATTGTGCAGCCCTAACTGGATTCAAATGACCCAGTCTGTACCCGTCGGGGTCTAGTTCTTTGTGCTTGCGCATCGTCAACAGATAAGGATTCACATAATGACAGTTTCTGTTGGTAATGACTCTGACGCACCCTCACATTTGTGTGTTTCCTGTGTCGACATGTTTATGATCCACCAAAGATGACGGGGTGTGTTTGTTTTCTCCTCCTGTATCTCCAGTTTATCATCCCTCAGCCTGACTCCAGAGGAATCTCCTTACATGAGTTTTCAAGCCGACACTCGTTCTCTCAAAGCTGCCATCACCTCCTTTGGTTCTGTTAGTGCTCAGCAGGTTGAGGGTGTGTCCTCTCAGAGTCCTGTCCCCCGCAGAGGACCAGTGCAGAACTGTCCTATTGTCGTCAAGAAACAGGTAACTCTGCGCTCCAGAGTCAAGTAATTTCAATTTGCACATTAAAACTGTGGGAAACATATCTGTGACTGAGTCTGTATACACAAATTAAACTGACTGGTTCAGAACCGGTTGAATCCTGTCAAGGATCAGCTGATCTACAGATGTTGCCACTTTATTTTAACTATTGGTTTCTCTTAATTTAGAAGATGGATGCTTCAGTTCTGAGTAACTGGCTGCTTGGATCACGCCCTGGAAGCAGTGCTCCCATTGGCTATCAGTCCAGTAAGAACCCCGAGGATTGGCTGGTGTCACGCAGAGAGAGCAAGGTGAGAGAGACGGATGGATGTGATTGGTTATAAATGTACAGCGTGTGATTGGATTGATGGTATCCATTTTCTAACTCTGATGTTTGTGGTCAGGTATCTTCCTGCCCGGTCCTTTACCACGTGGATTTTCTGAAGGCCTGGGGCCAGCTGAAGGACCTGGAGGCGTGGCTTCTTCAGGAGCAGCCAATCAACAGAGATAGGAGCAGCAGCTGTGGCTCCTCCTTCTCAATTGAGAAGATTGATGAGTCGGAGCTCGCCATGTCTCCACTTGACAGTGATCAGGACCAGGATCCAGATATGGGTGACTGGCTTATCACCCCTTCCCCTGTCACTATGGACATGGATGCGGTGCGTTGGCGCCAGGTGCTAAAACCATTTAAGGATAATTGGGCGTCATCTGATTGGCTGGCAGGATCCAGAAGCCCCGCCTCCTCCGACTGCTCCGACTGCTGTCAAACCAAAACCAAAGCTGTGGAGATTGAGAATCTAGGCCAGCTCAAGTGCCTGAAGACCCCGCCCCCCTCCATTCCCACATCGCCTGCCAACCCCATTCCTCAGGTGGCGCTGGACGCGTGGCTTCAGCAGGTGACCCCGGTCCAACAGGCCTGTCGCGCCAACGAGCCATGCTCCGCCTACTCCGACTGTGTCTGTGACGAGAACTGTGGGAAACAAGCTTTGAGCCGCTGGCTGCTCACACAGGAGGGGCGGGACAAGAACGGCGTTCCTGTGGCCAAGACCCCACCCTCTGCCAAGAACACTCCGCCCACAGTCAATGACAGAGAGCAGAAGGTAAAGTTTCAACCGCAGTGTCGGTGAAAATACCTGGTCTGCACTCAAAAAAATAATTAACCCCAAGACTTATACTTTCTCTAATATCATCGCATGATGATTTTCCATGTAATTCAGTCACGCAAATTTTCAGTACATGTCGAGCTGTGTGGAAAGTGTTTCAACCATACTAAGGGAATGTAAAGAAATCACATAATGGTTTATGTAAAACCTTAAATGAACCATACACAGCGGTGGAGTTTCACTTAAAGTTTAGGTGATTCATGTACATTCCCTTGGTTGAACCATTTTCCATCCAGCACGGCATGTACTGAAAATGTATGTGACCTAGTCAGATGAACTTTACTCATGTTATTTGTAGAGAGAATATTTAAAGGTGTCATTCCGCTGAAAACTACTTTTCCACGCTCCTTTTGGAATCGGATGGGTCACCTCGAGTTACCAACACATGCTGTGTGATGTGTCCCTACCCATTAATTCAAAACAACATAGAGAAACGAGCGACTCCGAAAAAGCCTGTCCACTACACGTCACATGGACATTGGCGTCGCCCACGTGGGGTTAAGCCCGTCCCCCATTGCAGTGAATCTAAAGTAGCATTAGCATGTACAAGAAAAGACGGCGTAACAGTAGCTGCTGCACAAACTTGGGGGGGATCAAACTGGTTCATGTGCTCTCTGTGGAAATGAAGCCTGTTTTTTTCCCCATGCACATTTTCAGAACAAGCAACGGCACGAGAACCTAGCTGGATGCTACTTTAGTAAAGGTAAACACATAGAGAGAGGGGTGGGGGGAGTGTTCCTTCACGCATTCTGAGCCAATCGGAGACGCCTCATGACCACGTGATGGACATGTATGAGGAAGTACCGGTAAACTCTGTTGTTCAACCTCAAGTCATTTTTCTACCGTGAAAAAACTGCTTGAAACGAAGCAATTTGGACATTTCTTTAAATAGAAATAACACCCAATGTATTCAATAACGATGGAGAACACAACAATATTAATGAAATAGCGATGGAATGATAGCCTAGGATCTAGACTGTCCCCAGAGGCCGCAAACTGCATTTGCTACGGGGAGAGTCTAGAAAGTCTAGGCCAGTCATGGGCAAACTATTCCACAAAGGGCCGGTGTGGCTGCAGGTTTTTGTTCCGACCAAGCAAGAGTTCACAGTTTGACCAATCAGACCCAGATCAGTTGATTAATTGAATCAAGTCTGGTGTGCTGCTGCTTGGTTGGAACAAAAACCTGCAGCCACACCGACCCTTTAGGAATGGTTTGACCATCCCTGGTCTAGGTGAATTTGTGGGCGGGATAACCGCTGTCTGTCAAGTTTTCGCCACGCTATTGGATAAATCAAACTTTTGCCATACCCGGTGGGCAAAACTCCGACAATGTCCCTTTTTTCCAAAAACAGCTTAAGTGCCGTTTTCTGCTCCTCTCGCAGGGAAAACTATAATTTTAAATCACCTAGCATTGCTGCCAAAGCCAGCTCGAATGGTTGTTCCTGGTGATGAGCCATGTTGTCTAGCAGCTAGCAACTGGTGTTACGGCAATGTGTGCTAGCTAGCAGCTACGCCTTCTTCTTCTCTTTGGTGTGCTAGCTGCTACGTCTCTGCGACTACAACATTACGTGTCGTATTTGTGTCGTCATGAGGCAGGGCGGGCTCCAATCCCGCCCCTCGCGATTTGATTGGTCCGACCCAGTTGGGATTTTCAGATCCTAGGCTGTCTAGCCTGTCTCCCCGTAGCAAATACCATTTGCGGCCACTGGGGACAGACTAGATCCTAGGCTAATGGAATGACACCTTTAAGTAATATTTGATTTTTTTCTTTAATAATCTAAGTTTCATACAATTTAGTTTGTTTTAAAATATAGCTTAATGTTTATTAGGGCCAATAATAATTTTTTTAGGGTGGATGGGCCTGGTTATGAACTCATTAGTTTGCGACTTTGTCCTCAGGTTCAGGCGATCCTGGAGGCGTGGCTCTATCCTAGCGCATCCCCACCCACATCCCAGTCCCCGCCTCTGTCCTGCAGGACTCAACTGACCTCATCTTTGTCAGGTTGGGTGGTTCCGGAGGTGGCAGCCGCCAGGGAAGACCACTCCCACTTTAAACCGTCCTCATCCTCTTTGTCTTCGTCCCCGTTCGTACTCCCCCTGGAGGCGGACCTCTGGGTGCTGCCAGAGAAAACACCACCTCCATCAGCCAGCGAGGAGGACAAGTGGCTCCTGAAGAAGACTCAAGCTCAGGTATGAGGTCTGGACTTGAACTTGGTTCTGGACCCGTTTGTGTCCAAGGTTCGTCTAACTCGGGGGTCTAAAACATGCGGCCCACCAAAGGCTCCAATGTAGCCCCTGTGATTAATTTAATTTAAAGATCAATAATTCCACAGTCAAGGCTGGGGAACTGATTTTAGTTTAGACTTTAGTTCAAATAACATAAAAACCTACAAAAAAAAAATTTCCACATTTTCTTCTGGGTTTGATGTGGAAAAACATTTGACATGCTGACAAATGACAACTTCAAAATGTTATCTTTGTTTTTTTAGTTAAAAAATAACCTGAAAATATGGAAATGTTTACATTTACAAACTATAATGTAAGAATAAAATGTAAAGAACCTGAACAAGTATGAACAACATGAAATGTCTAAAGAAAATTCACTATAATTGTAACCATTTTTTGCTTCTTCATCTAAAAAGGACATGTTGAAGCAAACCATTATTAAGTTGCATTTATTTTTCCTAGGAAATTTGAGTTTTTTTTCTGGTTATTTCCATCTTTGTTTGTATACTTTGTAAAATAAAATATTTTCATACTTTAATGGGAGTGTCTTGCACTAAATCAAAGACAAAAGTTTGGAATTATTATTTACATGATATTAAATTATTTTACTGTTAATCAAATGGGCTTAATACGGCCCTGGAAAGAAAATGAGTTTGAGAGCCCTGCTCTAACTGAATGTGTTTCTCTTCAGGAGCGTCTGACGCTGCCCGCCGTCTGTGATCTGTTCTCGTGTATGAAAGTGGGTGGAGACAAAGAAAAGTGGCTGCACAGGGCTCCTGTACAGGTGAGGGGGTCACAGTGTCACCTTATCACAGGAAGTGATGTCATCCAATGTCGCCATTGTTAAAAAAACAAACAAAAAAAAAATCTGTTCTGTTTTATCCAGATGTGAAACGACCAATGATGATGAAGCTTCTAGATGTTTCTTCTCTTCTTCCTCATCTTCTCGCCGAGTCACTTTATCGTTGATCAACGCACATAACCGAACCACCTAATCAATGCAAACGCCTTCTCCTGCCTCCGCTGTCAGTCAGTCAGGATCCAGAGCAGAGTTTAAAGAAGCACGTGCACATTTTCACCTGTAACATTACAGAATTGTTAATGAGCCTTAAAATGTGCCAATGCACGTGGGATGGATCCTGACATGGAGAAGACCTCTAAAGGGGTGGGGTATGTATATAGATATATATATGGGTGGGGCTACATATAAAAGTGGGTGGTCTTAAAGTTAGTCTTTATTTTTAATCATTATTAAACATATTTTTATGACTAACAGAATCATCCTTTTTGATTGAATGTTCCTTTACTTTACACTGAGTCCAATTATGGTATAGGTTTTGGGATGTTGTCACATGACTCCTGTGATTGGACAGAAACAGTACGTGTGTTTTATGGAAGCTGTTTGATTTTTGTTTTATGTTTTTTTTTTGGCCTGGGCTATATTTCCTTTGCTGTGACTACAGTAAACAAATAAATAATTTCACTGACGCTGTCTTGTCTGTCTGTGATGTCATCAGTAAACATATTCAATGATCGATTAGTGATCAGAAACTTCAAACACAATCCAATCTGAGCTGAAGAGGAAGAGCTCTTAGTGTCTGAGGTTCAGATTTCAGCTTATTCGAGTTGAATCATGATCTGAGTGAATTACCCAGAGTTCATAGTGTTAATGCAAGATCATTGACTAGGATTTCATTGTTGTTCCAATAACATGAACCAAACCCTGGTTTTAAAACCTCTATAAAGTACAGATATTTATATAAATGTAAAGAGTATAAAGTACAGATATTTATATAAATGTAAAGAGTATAAAGTACAGATATTTATATAAATGTAAAGGGTATAAAGTACAGATATTTATATAAATGTAAAGGGTATAAAGTACAGATATTTATATAAATGTAAAGGGTATAAAGTACAGATATTTATATAAATGTAAAGGGTATAAAGTACAGATATTTATATAAATGTAAAGGGTATAAAGTACAGATATTTATATAAATGTAAAGGGTATAAAGTACAGATATTTATATAAATGTAAAGAGTATAAAGTACAGATATTTATATAAATGTAAAGGGTATAAAGTACAGATATTTATATAAATGTAAAGAGTATAAAATACAGATATTTATATAAAAATGTAGGGAGTAAAAGTAAAAAGTTGCCAAAAAAAATAAATACTCAAAGTATGGATACGTACAAAAAAACGTACAATTAAAAATCAGGCATTTACCATATGTAATTTACTGATCATGTAGGTGTTCATAAAATTTAACTTTCTGTAAAATTAATCATTAACTGAACATAAATCCAGTGATTTCATCCACTGTCATTGATCCAACTATTGGTTTTACTGGTGAAACAATGTTGTAGGAAATGAAGCTGTTTCCATGGTAACTATGGAGTTTCTTTGTTTCTTAGGGCATTTTTGGGGGAAATTTGAGTTAAAAAAACCCAAGACATAACAGTCGACTGACATAGCGTTTGGATCATAAATAATCAAAATTAATCCAAAGTAACCCTGTGATTAATGTGATTTAAAATTGTAATAATTTGACGGCACTGTCAATATATTACTTTTACTGTTGATGTCAAAAATATAACATTTATTGTGTGTTTATTTACTTTTGTTTCCCTTTAACTGAGCTTTAAAACAGAACCTGAATGAGGAAACTAAGCATCGTCATGGTAACCAGAGCCTGGGCCTTCAATTTTGGACCCAAGGATTTCAGGTCAAATGGATGAGGACACAATGGTTGTTTTAATGATTAAAGACCAATTGGTTCCACTGGTTCTACTGGTTCTACTGGTTCACACTTCCTGTACAATTCTAGTAAAGGTCATGAACAGACTGAATGGTTACCCTGACAACAGATGATAACTTTAATGATCTGTGGAACTTAAATTAATACTTTGTAGAACCAGAAGTGGAAGTAACTATGTACAAGTACTTCCTCTACTCTATACTAAATTTAAAAAAAATTGGGTATCTCTACTTTACTTGAGTGTTTATTTTTCTGGCAACTTTTTACTTTATACTCTCTATATTTTTGTACATATATCTGTACTTTATACTCTTTACATTTATATAAATATCTGTACTTTATACTCTTTACATTTATATAAATATCTGTACTTTATACTCTTTATTTTATTTAAAGCACTTTGAATTTTCTTGTACAGTAAATAATTCTGCCTTACCTTTATGGGTTAACTCTATAATTTATGATGGTTTATTTCACTGACACATTTCGTTGTGCCTTGCGTGTACTGGCAGGTTTGACAGCAGTTCTTCAGAACAAACTGACGTCATATCAGTTGACATTCACTGATAAAGTTGAGCTGAGTTTGGAAACTCCCCACAGGAGGCCTCTAAACACAGATAATAACATGTCCCAAAACTATGCTGTAAATATACATGTTTAACGATATGTCAATTTAACAGACTGATTCTATTATCATCACTTCAGATCATGACATAGACTATATCCTCCTGACAGTCAGCAATGCATTTTTATTCTTCTGTAGTGGACAAGTTTCACAGCTTTACTTCATTACTTCATATATATATATATATATATATATATATATATATATATATATATATATATATATATATATATATATATATATATAATAATGAGCCTTCACTATTATTATTATATATTTTTTAATGTTTTCCCTCTGTCATATCTTATTATTACAGATGTTAGTGTCTGTAACACTACTTGTTTGTTTTTAATAATAAAAAAAACATTTGTACAAATCAAGCCTATTCGTTTTTCTACATGGATAAGAGTGTTATAATGAAATTCAATTGCACAAAAATGTGCGATTAAACTATGATTAACCATGAGTTAACTATTGCATTTATGTGTTTAATCAAAATTAAATATTTTAATCCATTAACAGCACTAATTCATATTCAAAAAGGAGTGAGAAGAAGCATAATTTACGAGTCCTCAACCCTTTCTCTCTCTCCCTGTCTCCCTCTTTATATATATATATATATATATATATATATATATATATATATATATATATATATATATTATAGCTACACACAACCCTTTCTCTCTCTCTCTCTCTCTCTCTCTCCCTGTCTCCCTCTCTCTCTCTCTCTCTCTCTCTTTATATATATATATATTATACCTACACACACACACACACACACAGCGATGGTGTCCTGCATGTTAGTTTCTTCTAGAACACCTGCCAGTCATTCTTCTGCAGAGCTGGCTAACACAGGCTGGTCATGTGACTCAGGTTTGTTAAAAGACAGAAACATCTAAAACCTGCAGGACACTGGCCCTCGACTGCAGACTCGTGTTCTAGAACATTTGAACCTGGTTCCCTTGATGCTCTGCTGTATCTGGTCTGGGTCAAGGTCCAGACACTGAACCTGAATCACATGTTGTTATTGGATTCACCCAGAGGATAAAGAAACAGTATGTGTCAGAGCAGAGGGCCCAAGAACAATGCAGTATGAAAACTAAACAGAGTCAAAAATGGAGAAGTTAAGGGTAACAATGTGTTACCATATGTGTTACAATCCTATTTTAGAACTGGAAAAACATTTCATCTTACCAAGTGTATTTTTCATAATATCTGATCCTAATAACTCATCACACTTAAAACACATGTTGAAAAGCACAACAAACCCCGCCCCCTCAGCCACAACAAACCCCGCCCCCTCGGGTACAACAAACCCCCCCTCCTTGCACACATTTACCTGGTTTGTCCCATCTCTTATCATTGTGAAAACATTTGTCACCCCTGTCTTCTTAGGGGTCAGGGGGGTCGGGTGTAATCAGACAGAATCACTTACAGAGGAACTTTTCAGTCAGATATAAGATCTCATTTAGAGACAATACATCTGGAAAATCTGATTTCAAGAATTACCATGATAATTTAACTGGTTCCATTTGGCAGGTTTTATTTAACTTGAATTAAATTAAATAAATACATATAAAATTGTAAAAAAAAAATGTTGAATGAATCAAAAAATCTATAAAATTTCTGCATATAGAACAAATGTTTATTATATTAAATCAGTTTTGCAGATCTATTGTGTATAAATCAATTCTTCTATCTGACTGAAACACTTCCTGTGCAGGTGATTGTCTGATTTTAAGTGTGATGACATATTTAGACTAAACACACTTGGTAGGATGTGAATATTTGCAGTGAATAGAATTGGATACTCACTTTTCAACACCTACATTCTATTTTATTTTATTACCCCGCCCCCGAAAGAGGAGAGGGGTATTATTTTTGGTTTGTTGTTTGTTTATCAGCAACTTTATAAATAAACTACTGGGACAATGTCCGTGTGAGGTGGTCCGGAAGAGATTCCTTTAAAAGGTCAGAGGTCACGGTCACTAAAAAGTGTTTTTGCAATGATAAGAGACAGGACAAATGAGATAAGATGTGTGCAAGAGGGGGGGGGGGTTGTTTTTCCAGGAACCACTTGTTTAATCTGATACTAGTTTAATATTTATTTAATTTAGTGTTTTTTCTTTAAATATTTAATTGCTTTATATCCATTTTATTGATTATTTTGTTTGAGTATTTTGTTAAATATGTACTATTTTATTGATTATTTAGCTTTTTTTTAAATGAAGGTTCATGTTCATCCATTTTATATTTTTAACTTTTTTGTCAGGTTGTATTGTTCATTAGAATTTTGGTTTGTACATATTGTTTGAACTTTTTTTTTCCTGTTAATTTTTTAAATTTAGTTTCTACAATTTTTTTTTTTTTTACTTATTTTGTCAATTTTGTTTATTATGTTGCTCATTTTCATGTATTTTTGATAGAAATTTCTTTTTTGCAGTATTTTGTTAATATTTTCAATTTAAAAAAAGGAAGCATTTTGTTCATTTTTGTCTATTTCAGGTATATTTTCTTTATTTTTAGTCGTACTTTGTTCATTTTCCCCCCAGTGTTTACTGTATTTTGTTGACTTTTGCCTACATGTTGAATGGTACTTTAAGTTGTCATTTAACTTTATTCAAAGGTGCAGTGTCTGTGTGTGCCTTGTTTATATTGTTTTCAGATTCATAACACTTTATTTATTATCAAGAGGTGATTGAGTTTGCAGAAATGGTAAAAGTACAGGACATTAGATATCTTCCATTCCATGTTGGTCATAGATGGGTCAGTTTTCAGGACAGAACATCTGCAGCTGAATGATCCAGTCATACAGTCCAACATATTCACTATCAGTGACAAAGTACAACAGTAGCAATAAAGAGATAAAGTAGATTTCAGAACCTAAAAAACAACACATGCAAAAGAACAGTACACACACCAACCACTGTCAACATTTTAAACCCTGATGGCAGAGGGAATAACCAGAGGTGGAAGTAACTGAGTAGAAGTATTTCTTTTTACTGTACTTAAGACACAGTTTTTAGGTATCTGTACTTTACTTGAGTATTACTTTTTCTGGCAACTTTTTTACTTTTACTACCTACATTTATTTTTATAAATATCTGTACTTTATACTCCTTACGTTTAAATAAATATCTGTACCTTATACGCTTTACATTTATATAAATATCTGTACTTTACTTTTTACATTCTCAGAATAGACTCATTACTTTTTCAAACTAGACAAATGTGACAGTATGAAAAATAAGTTATAAATCAGAAATTGTGACGTATTATATCATAATTTAGACTTTATAGCTCACAATTATCCATTTCTTATCTGATAATTCGGATTTTTTTCCTCATTATTTTTTATTTTAATCCAGTAATGTTGACTTGTTATCTCATAATTCAGATTTTTTTCTCATAATTTAGAATTTTTAATATCATAATTTTGACTATTGTCTCAGTCTCATAATTATGTTTTTTTAATCTCCTATTTATGACTTTTTAATTTTTCCTAAATGTCCTGCCCATACCCACTAAACTAAACACATCATATACGCAGTAACTCATTTAAAAAACTTTATTTTTGGATATTTTTGAAATGTTTCTCATTAAATAAGTATTATTTCATTCGTAGCAAAAGTAACCAGTAGCTGTACTTCTACTTCAGTACAGAATGGCAGTACTTTGACCACCTCTGGGAATCACAGAATGATCATATTTGTATCTGTATCATAACTCTTGGAACATTCAGATGACACTGTGCCCTGTTCTGTCCGTCTGTCCCAGGTCAGTTCACACAGCTGTATTTGTGTGTTTGGTCGTTGACTCCAGTGTGTTTGGATACTGAAGGTAATGGTTAAACCCCTGGACTCACATCACCTCTGAGTCCTGCAACCACAACAACAGGACACTTTTTTTATTCCCTCTGCCAAGGACGTATTAAATGCTGGTCTTTGTCTATCTGTCTGTCTTTCAGCAGGATTATGCAAAAAATTCTGAACAGATTTTGATGAAACTTTCAGGAATTATACATAATGGGTCAAGGAAGAAGCCATTAGATGTTGAGCAATGACGGTCAAAGTTCAAGGTCACACTAAAGGTCAACAGCTAAAACACATCATTGCTAATATCTCTGATTCAGACAAGATAGAATCTCCTGTTTTTTTCATTCACATCGTCTCACCTTCAGCCATCAGATGGGTCAACACCTATGACCTACGCCACGTTTTGACGTCATATGATGACATATCAAGCCTTGGCGGGGGTCTGCTGCCTCTGCCTTGTTTTAGTTTGGTTTGTTTCATTACATTCGTGGCACTCATGATTGATTAAAATGTCTGTTTATCTGTAAATATCAACCATAAAGGCAGTTCTCATAGGTTTATTCAGAAATGGAAGGAATACTTTCATGAACTACTTTGAACCCTCACCAACTCTGTCCTTGGAGTAGAACCCCCCACCTCCTTTTACCTGATGGCTCATCTACAGTTAGAATATCACCATATTCCAGTTTTGTTAGCAAAAATGTTTTATCATGTTATCTGTCAATTTTCTGTTCTGTGGAGAGACATCGCCTTCTGCTGGTGATGAGACGCAACTTCAGGTCTTACACAATGTTTTCAGAAAATATTGACTAAAAAATGGACAAATGACTCAAAACATTGTGTTTTGCCGATTTAGATTTTTATCCCCAGTGTATTAAGGTGATTGAAGTAAAAATGAAAGTACTGCTATTTATTTTCATAATAATGAAGCAGTCATTAAAAAACTAATAACAGATATGTATAAATGTGGACCAGTATTTTATCGATACTTCAAAATAGAGTGAACCAACATCTGATGAAGGTTTAGAGACAAAGTCCAGTGGTTTTAAGTTTTCCCATTACTATATATATATATATATATATATACTGTAAAATAAAAAATAAGCTAAAAACGGAGATATTTAATGAATGAAAAAAGGTATATAGTCAGAATAATTTGTAATAATTAAAAACCAACACTCATTTACAGCCACTTCATATCTGTAATGCAGGGGCTCAAACTCTGGTTCTCAAGGGCCAGTTTTAGTTATTTTCCACTTCTATTGCATCGTTATGTTGTTTCTGCAGAGCCTGATAATGACCTGGTCATTAACTGAATCAGGTGTTGGAAAAAGGAAATATCTAAAACTTGCAGGATAGCAGCCTTCTAGGACTGTAGTTTCACATCCCTGTTTCAACGTTTTATTTCCAGTTCTGAGACTGATGCACATTAGAGCCTTTATTACTGAGACAAAACCTGTAGTTACTTCAACTTGATTTTATTCACAGTTTTATTCATATTTGTGTGTTTTAAGCGTCAATGATCTTATCATTTAATTAAAAAGATATATTGTTAAGAATAAACAAAGTTCAAATAAATGACGTTAAATAAATGTTGGTCCTAAACTGGTGAAATAGGACTCACTTCTTATTTTTATATATCAAAATTTTTATGTAAACAGAATTTTTACAGAGTACATTCCAATATATAATTTAAATCTAGACGGGACTTTTATCATAATCCCCGATAATAAACTATATGAACATATTATCTTAATCATTTCTCACAATTTATGTAAATGTTTTAAACAAAACCGATTTCTCTGTTGCAAGCAGTTTTTCAGCTATAAACAAGTGAATTTGCGTTAATTTAAGATTTCACGACACTTGGCGACATTGACGGCACACTTGTCCGGATGTCACTCCATCATCCAATCGAATTCGATACGCCGAGCACGCTGCGCAGGCGCTCAACCAATCATATGGTATGAAGGACTGTTGCCGCTGCCGCCACTGACGCCTACATTCCGCTTCCTGTTCCATTCACTTTGCTGGCCGTTCTGCCGCTCCTGTTCCGCCTGAACGACAGGGGTCGCGGCAGGCGGTGTCGCGCTCGGACTGAACGTGACGGATCTGCGGCGGACACACACGGCGGACATACTCCAGGACCACGGCCCGGACCGGGACCAGAACCGGGACCTACAGAAAGGCTCTCCGCCCCGGAGTCTACCGTAAGTGTTCCCCGGAAACAGCGGGAAATCGTGAATTTGGCAATGAAAAAAGGTGGAACATCTCGCGGGGCGGCGGCGCGGAGCGGAGGCGTCGAACACGGTCCGAGTTGGAGACGTTAATGCCCGGTTGGACCGAGATCCAGATGAGTACAGAGGTCACGGACCGGGACTCAGACCGGGACACAGACCGAGACCAAGCAGGGACAGAACCGGTACCATCACAGAACCACGTTTAAGAGAGACCGTGACGCTGCCGCGGACACAGAACACCAAGTGCTGCCGGCGGGTGAACATTTACCGCCTCCTTCTGTTTGTATTGATCACTGATTATCGATCAGGCCTGCGGGTTCTTTTGAGACATAATTATAACTAAATATTCAGTTTGTGATGGGAACATAAGTGGATTTGAGTCAGTGTTCGAAGATCCAGAACCTGCACACTTCTATCTGGTCATTGAGGCTTTTCTTGCTTTAACAGTAAAGCATATCTTTAATTTGGTCCTTTATTAAATTCGGATATTATTTTGTTCATTATTACCCTTGTATTACCAGAAGTAAAATGTGAAATTATTTAATAAACAATTAGAAGTCGTGTTTTATTAAATAAATCTACGGGTGCTTTCACGTCCCCTGGGAGTTTAGACAACTCCCTTGTCTCATTAAAACATGTATTCTCATAATATTACACATTCTAGTGCATGATAACCTATCTGCACATCTGTATGGATGTAAATCCTGCATATAATGTGCATGCACTAAATGTAGCTGTATGACAGTGTGCTCTGATAAAACATTTGAGAGCTATATTAGCTACATGTTCTTTTATGCAATATTCTTCATTTTCCCCTTCAAACATTATTTTATCCTCTATGGATCTTTTAAAATGATCATCATTCAAATTTTTGGTAAATTCTATTCATCGATTTTTGATTAATTATATCAATATAGTCCAATGATAATAATATCAATATGTCTGAACAGTAATGTTATTACTATTATTATTTCTTCTGAATCTTATAAGTGGTCCAATTCTACAACTAAATATAACAACAGAGGAACCTGGAAAAGATGTTAGTTCTGGAGCTTCGTTAATACTGAGCAGTTGTTAATGAAATTATAACTGTCAATCACGTGTTTAGTTCCTCCCTATCTGGGCTTCACCTATGTCCAAAGAAGGAGCAGTTTCTTCCTGGATTTATTCACAAACCACAGTCATTTTCCAACTAAATCATTCAGAACCTCTGGCTTCTCTTGTTGACCCACTGATTTGGGGGTGGCTATGGCTTAGTTGGTAGACTGGGTTGTTCAATAACTGAAGTGTTGATGATTTGAATCCTACTCTGTCCTACTGTCTGTTGTGTCCTTGGGCAAGACACTTCACCGTCCTTTTCTCGAGTGTCGCTCACACTGGAGTGTGGCTGAACAAAGTCGCATTTTCATACAACATAATTTTGGGATTGTCAAAGTTGTGTTTTTTGTAGTGTTCCTAACTTTGTTTTGTCAACTATTTTATGGCCGACACCGATTTAAAAAAAAAAAAAAAAAAAAAAAAAAAAAAAAATAGCTGAAAACCACTTTTTCCCTGGTTCACAGGACACATTCCTTGGTGTCTCAGTTCCCTGGTGTCTCAGTTCCTTGGTGTCTCAGTTCCTTGGTGTCTCAGTTCCTTGGTGTCTCAGTTCCTTGGTGTCTCAGTTCCCTGGTGTCTCAGTTACCTGGTGTCTCAGTTCCCTGGTGTCTCAGTTCCCTGGTTTCCAAATCGGTGTTCGTATGTCCGAGCTGAAGCAATTTATGTAGTGGTAATTGTTCCTGAAATCTTCACAAGTTTTGCGACGTCGTAGCAGAAAAACAATGCAACTTTTCAGAAAATTTTGGATAACTTTAGATGTCCCACTTGTCTAGATCATGTTCACTGATTTTGAGCTCATTTGGCCCAAAGGCCTAGGAGGAGTTCGTTAAATTCCGATTACAGCAAAAATCCATGATTCAACATGTTTGAAATTTCAATCTAAGATGGCAGACTTCCTGTTGGTTTATGGGTGTGGCCATCATAAGGTTTTTTGTTCATCATCATATGACAAACATATGTACTGATTTTCATAGTTCTAACTTTACTAGGCCGTGATCTGGCCTAATACAAACTATTTTCACTATTCTAGGGGGCGCTGTAGACACATTTTTTTACCGACTTTTACAAAACCTATATATAGTCGCAATTTTTCACAGTTCTGAAGTGTGCGCAATATTTGGTGAGATTTTGTGCATGTCCAGGGGGTCAAATTAGAGCTCAAAGGGCTGACTCCCCTTGTGATCACAGCAGACTCAATAGGCCTTTCGCCCGCTGTGGTCCGCGGCGAAGGTCTAACAAGTGTGCAGTAAAACCTGAACACATGCAAATTGTGCAAGTGAAGGAGGCTTCAAGTTGCGAGCTAGACAATAACGAAAGACGCATACAGGGCACACAACAGAACAACTTGTACTTTTTTTCTTTTCCTCTGTTTAAAAACAACAATATTGAAATAAGAAAGATACACCACCATCTTTGCTACCAGTTTGGTGACCTTTTCTGCTCATTGAGCACTGCAGCTCCTCCTGGTCTGTGTTAGCATGCTGTACACACTAGCCTAGGTAAGAGATGATGAACCGCTGCCACCGTCTTTTACCAGGCTTGGATGTGCGGTGTTCAAATGATACATGATTTGTGTTGTTGATGAGGCATATTTGTATACTGCACTGCAGTAGTGACACTTGGTAATTTTTTTAATTAAAGTGGTCCCACGCAACACTTCACGGTGACCTCTTCATGATTTGGTGATCGACCTATGGAATATTGCATGTATCAATTGAGGCATGCCAGGGTACGGCCATGGTGAAATGTTGCCCCCTGGTGCCCACATTTTGCCGGTGGCCCACCCTTAATAGAGGATAATAGTGGATCTGCAAGCAGAGGTGTCTGTGACCAGTAGGTGTGGTTAGCTGAGCTGGTGGGGTGGGATGAGGTATTTAAATGAAACCATACATGTGACCTATGGAGCATAGAAAATCCAAAACAGAGTGTTTTCATCCCCCTCCAACAAGAAAAGGATCAGGAGAAAAGGAGAGTGGATTATTTTTGTTCATAAATAAAGGGTCTCCTCACACACAGACACATTTTTTTGTTGTAAAAACATTAAAAAGTGCATGATATGCCCGCTTTAAAATATTCACGTCTCATAATGAGACGTATTCTCCCCATGTTAAAATGTCAAACATTTATATCAGAAATACAAGTGTAAAGACTTGAATAAACTGTAATGGTCTCTAGAATGAATTTCCCCTTTACCTTCAACTGTACATGGTGAATTTAATGACAATTTTACCTGATCAGATCATATTATATTATATTATGGCCATATAAATTCAATAACTGTTAATAATCAAGTAAGTGTCTAATCAGACCTGATGGGTTTAAAGTTACTTAATACGTTAAATCCATGAACCGTGGTCAAGACGTTTCAGTCCATTGTTTGATTTCTTTCTGAGTAGAAGAGTAGTAGAATCAAACGTCCTGTTGTTGTCTTCAACAACACTTCTGTTTTCTATGATTTACTAATAGTTTTAGATTATAAAAAGAAAGTGGACTGTGTGTGTGTGTCCTGGGCATCACAAACTCTGGTAAGAGCTGATGGTCAAAGTACTCACATTTTGTACTTAACTAAAAGTACAGCTACTTGTGTGAAAAAAATACTGTGATAAAAGTAGAAGTACTGAATCAACTCCTTTACTGAGGTAAAAGTAAAAAAGTACAACTTCTTGCATTTTTTCTGATTTACTACTTATTTTTCATACTGTCACATTTGTCTAGTTTGAAAAAGTAATGAGTCTATTCTGAGAATGTAAAGAATATAAAGTACAGGTATTTATATAAAAATGTCGGGAGTAAAAGTAAAAAATTGTCAGAAAAATAAATAATCAAGTAAAGTTACAGATACCTAAAAAAATCTAAGTACAGTAAAATAAGTACTTCTACTTAGTTACTTCCACCTGTGGAGCGAACAGCTGCAGTTTATTCATTACTTTTGGTAAGGCAAAAGACTAATGAAAACAGTATGCACTTTGCTTTTCAAGTCACAGTTCGGTTAATTTTTGGTACAGTATGGAAATAAAATGCAAAACTATTTTCTTCCTCAGCACAGTATTTATTAAACCAAAACAATTTAACACAGTGAATTTAACAGATGTCACAGCAGATAATGCTAATCGCTAATCACAAGAAACTTACATTTCGTCATTGACTATGAAGTGATGTATCTCCTGTACATTACAAAATAAAGTCACTCTACAGAATGTAATGTTGAACTTCTAACTCTTCAATTCTTCAGGCGTGAACATCTCTGCTTGTGAGTATCCATTGTGGGCCCTATGTATGCTGCACATGCGCACAACGATGCATGCCGTTTTATTTAAGGTGTTTTATTTATTTAAAAACTTGTCTTCCTGACAACTTTTGCCAGTAAGATAAGTAGCTCTCTGGATAATTCTCTCACGTCACCTTGAGGGAATAGAATGTAAACAAACTGCAAAGGGACGAATTGGGCACTTCCACCCAGATTGGGCACCCACACTGCCTAGAAACACTAAACAGGAAAGTAAACATGCTACCAGAAGTAGAACAGATGTAAACAAATAAAATTCCCGACCTTTTATACAACTCATATGTTAAAAGAAGATCTAATAAATAAATGGGGCCACAACAATTAAGGGTGTCATGGTGGTGCAGTGGTTAGTACTCCTGCCTCATAGCAAGAAGGACCTTGGTTCGAATCTCACACCAGACCTTTATGTGTGGAGTTTACATGTTCTCCTCGGGTCTGCGTGGGTTTTCTCCAGGTACTCCAGTTTCCTCCCACCATCCAAACACATGCACTGATAGGTTAACTGGTTAATTTAAATTGTCCATAGGTGTGAATGTGAGAGTGATTGTTTGTCTATATATGTTCAGCCCTGAGATGAACTGGAGACTCATACAGGGTGTACCCCACCTTCACCCATTGTAGCTGGATTAGGCCCTCAGTGACCCCTGTGACCCTAGTGAGGATAAAGCAGGTTCAGATGATGAGATGAGACAATAATTAAGACTTTTAAAAACCCACAAAAGTACTTTAAAATGGATCCTGTAGCTCACAGTGAGCCAACCTGAGCACTGGTGTCATATGCTCTCTCTCTCTCACTCTCTCACTCACTCTCTCACTCTCTCTCTATTCTTCATCAGCAGTGTGCTGCAGGGTTCTGGAGCAGCTGCAGCGCTGCAATGGTCTTTTTTGGAAGTCTAGATAGGAGAGCGTTGGTGTAATCAATGCAACTGGTCACAAATATATCAGAGGCTGTGCACTCGGTCCAGAGAGTGGGTTGCACTTTGGTGATACTTTTTAAATAATAAAAACCAGTTTTAGTAACAGCCCTTATGTGTGGCTCAAAAACTTTTCAATGGATTTGGCTTAAATTTCAGGAAATGCTGAAATGATTACATTTTGGTGGTGATTGGTGGAGGTATGGGGTAGGAACAAGTGATAGAATGTTGGTGGTGATCAGCGGGTGGGGGGGCTGATTTGCCTTGGTGGAATCTGTGTTCTCCGAGTGCTTTTCTAGGTTTTTTTTTGTTATCTTGCTGCAATACACACACACACGCGCCGCCCCCCCCCCCCACAACACCCACATACCTCCACCAATCACCAATCAATTTCATGAGATCAGTCTCGTCTCAGAGTATTCAAGATTCAAGATGTCTTTATTAACCTTTCACAGTGGAAATGTTACTGAATTGCAGTCAATTTACAGTTTTTTTTTTTTAATTATTACAACGACAAATAATATTGCTCATAAAACAAACTATATTCAAAAGTGGATAAATTCTGTGCATGTAGATACAGGTGAAAAGTTGTTTCATTTCATCGTGGAAATGTCAAGGACGCTTATCCAGACACTGTATAGTGTCACTGTATGACCCGGGGTGACCCAAAGTGAACAGGTGCCTGCGGTCATCTGCAGTTGAGGGTCATTGAAAAATATTTTTTAATGATATTCAGGTTCCAGTCGGTCAGGCCGTTTGAGATAAACATTAAAATAACCTGGTAAATCATTGTAATTTAAATATTAGTTAAAATTTTCAATTATTAATACATTTGCTTTATTGACTGAATTTCCGTGAAGATAACGTACAGTGTCGTCACTATCCTACAGTATGGAGGGGGCAAGAGAGAAAATATAGTTGGGAGAGTGGAAGCTCCGGAAACATATAAACCAAAAAGTAAGGTTTGGGACACATTCACTGAGTTTTTAAAGATGATGAGCGGCTCCCAGTGTTTTCTTTTCTGTGGAAACCAGGTTCAAATGTCTCTTTGGGTGTTCCAGGTCGTCGACCTCTGGTTTAGGTGCTGCGTTAGCGTTGATAACTTTTGAATGATGAAGCAGGACAAACATATTTTCTCAACATGTGAACTTACAAGCAATGACATGGAATTTAAACAGAAATAAATGCAGGTATGTGAGTAAGGTCATGTGATGTTCATAAAGACCATTGACTACTTTTTAAATATGCGGGTTAAGAAGCGGGTCAGGTGAGTCCTTTTCAAATAGCTATATTTTTTTGCTGTCTGAGTTGTGGGCGGGCTAGTTACAAAAAGGGTCGGTTGCAGGTCATTCATACATCGACCTGTGCATCACTGGTGGCTACACATGTATGGGAAAGGGGAGTGACTGTAACAGTTTGTTCTTGCTCTTGGGCAGTTCAGTTAAAAGTAAAATATTAAATTTACAATAAAACAAAACATTATGGTGGGCTGTGAAAAACATGTCTGATTAATAATAATAATAATAATAAATTTAAAACATGTTGGTCTCATAGTCAATTCTGAAAGTAATTGGGAGCCACTGGAGGTTATGGGGAACTGAAATGATGTGTTCCTGTTTCTGGACTCTCATCAGGACTCTGTTTTGGATGGATTGTAGTTTTTGGAGCTGTGTCCTGGATACCACAGAGAAGGGCGTAGCAGTGGAAGAGTGGATGAGCTTCTCTGCATCTGACGCAAGCAAGGAAGGAGTTTGGAGATTATTTTAACCCTCTGCTATCCAGGTGTGCTTTTTACATACACTTTGAATTTATCCCTCTATGGGAGTACATCATTTATAAATTACACAGAAAAAAAAACCTTTAAAAAATAACATAAGCCTCTAACCAATCATATTGTCCCATAAATGTGTCACCTAAAATCCTGTCTAACCAATACAAATCAAATATTTAAAATCCTGATGTCATGTGCTGCAACAAGGAAGTTCAGGAGACAAGAGCACATGTTGGGTCACATGCACGAGTAGTGTCATGGTAAGTGAATTTTTAAACTATAAAGCACACATAAATCACCAATAAAAAATATTACTAAATAGCCTAAACTGTTTTTTTAACTATTTTAGTCATTCCATATGAAAAAAATCTACAAATCCTTCTTTAAAACAGTTAAAAAGTAAAAAAAAAAAAAAATCCTACTTCACTCAGAAAATTTGTAGTCGTCCATTCATCATTCAGCGACTTTTCAGAATTCATAACTAACATGAATATTTGTATTTATTTTTTAGGATTTTGGAATCTTTCTGAAATTAAATGTTCTAAGTGTTTTTCAATCAAATATGTTCATGGATTATGAAGCCATTGTTCATTTATCAATTGATTTTTATATTAAGAACTCATGACAAAATATAAAAATATATACCCTAATGAGACAGTCATTTATAAACTAGAAAAGCATTCTGAGAGTGCAGGCCCAGTGGTGTAGTCTACATGGTACACAGGTATACACCATATACCCACCTAACATTGCTGTATATGCACTTAATATTCATTCATCACAACATTTAGAATAGTACAGCTGGGTTCGTTAACGAAAGTTGGGATAGGTATGGAACCAGGGGAAAGTTGTAACTAGACCAAAATGTAACGTGAATTTCAGTACCATATTTCGGTACCACACATATATGCAGCTGTTCTTTAATTATTCCCTCTGTCCACTGTTAACAGAAGTGCGCACACACAGCTGCACACAGTGACATGTCAAAGGCAAAAAGGTGGAATGTGTGGTTACAGTTCACAAGAAGTTCCAGATGCTTCCATATGCTACAGGTGTTAAAGACATTTACATGTAGACAAAGACAGTGGTGCCCTGGGTTAGGCTATACCAAAAGGAAACTAGTGTTTTATATCTATGGTTTCCTCTGGTATCAACCAATCAGATGCAGTGGCTTCTCTCTCTCCCTGTCAGCTAAAACAAAAAACTTCACATGGGTGTGTAACGAAATTCATGAAGAATTATTTGGAGTGGGCTGTTTCCCTAATACATATTATTTTAAAAAAAAAAAACAACAACAACAAAGCTTCCTTGAGTGAGCAGTGAATTTTGATACCTCTGGAGACACAAGTATGCTTTGTATTTATTTACTTATAACACAGATTAGATATTATTTACCTATAACACAGATTACAGAGACATGATAAAACAGTTAGTTGGTGCAAGCATTTTACTTTTATGAATGACAAACATCAGGACAAGGCTGCTCCTTCTAGTTTGACTATTAGATTATGACATGACGTCGCCTGTTTTGTTTCTGCCGTCCTTAGTCCCATTGTCATTGAGACACACAGCACACAGTCCACACAATGAAAGTGCATTTATACCACACCCATGCAAGGAGGCAGGCAGGTGCAAAATTGCAACCCCCACAAAAATGTTTTGTCCCTTAATATTAGTAAATTTAATGCGAAAATAACATAAAATGTAAACATAATTAATCATACACTTCTGTATGTACTGTGACAACTAACATTTTATGGAGCAGTTATATTATATGAAAGCATGTTCAAGGTATTATTCAAATAGTCCCTTCCCACAGTGGCCCCCCAAGGGGTTGTGGCCCCTAGTTTGGGAACCACTGTCCCTCTGCCCATATATACAGAATGCCCAGGGGCGCCACAACCACTTGTGGGCCCCATGAAAGGTGAACGCTGTGGGCCCGTTCATAAAATTATTTATCATGTCAATCTGTCATAGCAGGGTTTGTGTGTGTGTGTGGGGGGTGGGGGCGCAACAATACAGAACAATACAGAAACTAGAGACAAAGAGAAATGTGTAAACAATCTTAAGAAATTAGGAAGGACAAATAAATGGACCTATTTTGGCATCCTGCACTTTGGCAACTTTTTTAGACCCAATGTTAAAAAAAATCCATTGACATATTTCCTCCCAGGATCTACCGAATGATGAATGAATCTAGTTTAGCTTGCAAGTTTTCCCACTTTTTCTGTTTGTTTGCTGTGATAACAAAGGTAGGGTTTTTACCTCTTGCTAACTGTAAAATCATCCTCTTGGTTGGCTAATTCAACGACGTTCATAAGAATTCATTGCTAGTGTTACGAACACTCAAGGTCAGCGAGTGAGCACAGTGGTACCGCCAGGATTCAGTATCATTGTACGCACAGATCCACCACCAGATGTGTGGCCCATCAGTCCCTGACCAGCGGCTTGAGCCATTCGCTAACAAGTCACAAGAAAGCAGAGGCAGTGGCTCCGCTCCGAGTAACTGTCACCTGGTTCAGCACCTGGACAGCTGCCAGGACATGAACTGGATGAGGGAATTTGATTCATTTGAACCCACGACATGTAGGCTAGTTCAGAAAATTGTTTTTTTTTTATTAACCCACCTATTCATTTAAATTAAAATGAAACACACAACGACAGGAATATTTCTAAACAAAAAAAATATCAAGTTCAAATGATGGTAATTAATTCCATAATTCAAAGTAGGAGGAGGATCAGTTAGTTTTTTACAGCAGAGGATGACGACGGCATTCTAGGGCTTAATACACTTAAAATCAAAGGTCATTCATTTTTTAATGAAGTTCCATAGAGGGTTAAATAAGGTCACAATCCAAAAGTTGTTCATTTTTGCATGATCGTTAAAATTCTGGACACCAACGAAGGATGGTGCACGGTTCCAAAGTTTAGAACCTGGTTTGGTCAGTCTCCTTTTTCTTCCAGAGCTAATCCTCTGGAACACACTCACCTGAAATAATCTCATGTACAAGTTATTCAATATTTGCACTTCTGACCAAGCCATGGCTTTGAACGAGTCAAACCTGTACACACTAATAACAGCACTGAGTGACTGTAGTTTAATAATCTGTATGTGGCGGTCATGCCTGTTCTGAATGTGAGACGTTTTAGGAATGACTGAGTGAGTGTTCATAATGTGTTCATGCATATTTTTATTGGCCTGAACACTATCAACCTGTTCAGGGACTGCAGGTGGAAGTGAGCATTTTTGCCATAACCTGGTACATAGAGCTGCACGATATATTGTTTGAGGATCGACATCACAATGCATGCGTCCACAATAGTCACATGACAGGTCCTGCAATGTAGGAGACGAATGAGCTCAATATTTTCAAATCTAATTTTAAGAGAACCTGACACACACTGAGCACATAATCATTCTGAAGTAGTTTGGAGTGAGTCACTGGTAACGAGACTGAAAAATGAGCAACCAACAAGAAAAAATCACCCAAAACCAACAAGACAAAAATCACCCAAAACCAACAAGAAAAAATCACCCAAAACCAACAAGACAAAAATCACCCAAAACCAACAAGAGAAAATCACCCAAAACCAACAAGAGAAAATCACCCAAAACCAAGGCTCGCTGCCAGAAATAAAAGCAACATCAGTTATGTGGAATTATTTATTCTTCTTTTTATGTATTTATTTGTATTCATTATATTTATTTTTTATTTATTTGTATTTTTTATTGATTTGTATATCTTTTTTCATGTATTTTTCATTAGATTTTATTAAAAATGTTGAAGTATACATATATTTTTATTATTTATAAATTTTTTAAAAAGATATTATATTTATTTAATTATTTTGGCTACAGAAGGATGACACTGAAACGTATGTTCAGTGTCGACCACTAATCTGTTTGACCGTTTGCGTCGGCACCACTCAGCTGTTATTTACTCCTGAGGAGTTTTTCATATTGTAATATATATATCGCAGGGTTAAAAAAAATCAGTCCATTTTTTCTTACATCGTGCAGCCCTACTGGTACAAACATATGACCTCTTTCGTGTAGGTCAATGCTACATTACAAACATGGTGTTTAAAGGGTTAGAGAAACGTGACACTTATTGAGTATTTGGTATTTTTATTTACAGTTGAAGTTGATAAAATAGGGAAAAAAAATTTAAGGGAGTTAAAAACAAACTACATGACATTATTCCACAAGTGTGCTTCTTTTTCTTCTTTTTTTGCACACTTGGTTCTTAGTGAGGACCTTTCTGGGAGGGAAACCCCAGGGTTAGGATCAACAAAAATGATCTGTAATCAAACATCATAGTTTTGTTCAACAGTGTTTTCTACATATTCAGATGTAATAGAACTAAATAAATCAAATTAACCTGTGTATGTGCATGAAGACGGATTATTGGGGACAAATCCAAATGTGTTAATCTGATTTATCATAATCAGATTACTGCTGTTATCTGACAAAAGACATTATATTATACTGTTTACATGGTCAATAATAATATGATACTGATTAGAGTATTAGTGTGGATGTAAACGGGGTGATTGTCATGTAAGGGCATGGGCATTATGATTGACAGGTGAGTTCAGTCAGAGGATTATGTTTTGAAGTTGACTGCAGATTCATTCTAATAACCAGAGGACATTAGCTCCATTAGCTAATGTCAGCATTAACATGTATGGACGTGTATGATCTGTCTGCTATCTGCTAATAAGGTCGCTGATTAGCAGAACAATTGTATGTTCACATTTACTAAGGATTTGAAATGACTTAATATGACACTGGTAGATTTTATGGATAGGGCTGATTGTGACACTGTTGATGGATGTAAAATAAGATATTACTTTATTAGTCCCACAAGGGGAAATTCCAGGATCACAGGAGCAGATTATAGCACAGCAAACAAGAATTATCACTTCTATAAATAAATAATTGATTATTCAATATACAGTCGTTATTATATATGTGTGTGTGTATATATGTGTATATATATATATATATATATATAGTTACGTTATAGAGGTGTGACGGTACACAAAATAATTGTTTAGTACGCACCTCAGTTTTTGAAGCGATGGTTCGGTTCATTTTCAGTGCAGTATGGAAACAAATGCAAATATTTTCTTCCTCAGCACTGTATTTATTAAACCAAAACATTTTTTAAATGGAAAAAAAAACGACTTTCCAGGATATTTTATCGTGTGTGTAAGCTGATCATGTGTCATGTAACTCCAGATCCATAGACGTATTATTACTACACTGGGCAAATGAAACAAGGGTCATTGTATTGTGTATCTGTGTATTTATCATTTGCATACACCACAAGGACATTGCAAACAACATTTTAGTATGTTGTGACCACCAGATCACAAACTATTATATATTATTTACCTCTGCCAAGGAGGTTATGCTTTTGCCAGAGTTTGTTTGTCTGTTTGTCTGTCTGTTAGTTAGCAAGATAACTCAAAAAGTTATGGACAGATCTTGATGAAATTTTCAGGATATGTTGGGGGTGTCACAAGGAACAAATTATTATATTTTGGTGGTGATCCGGAAGAGATTCTGGATTACTTTGAAATGTATTCTCCATTTACCTCAATGTAAAATTTCAAAGTAATCCAGAATGCAGGATCTCTGTCCATAACTTTTTGAGTTATCTTGCTTAACTAACTAACTAACAGACAAACAAACAAACTCTGGTAAAAACATAACCTTCTTGGCGGAGGTAATAAATTGTGGGGTGGCATGGTGGTGGTTAGCACTCGCGCCTCATAGCAAGAAGGACCCTGGTTCAAATCCCACACCAGACCTTTCTGTGTGGAGTTTGCATGTTCTCCCCGTGTCTGTGTGGGTTTTCTCCAGGTACTCCGGTTTCCTCCCACCATCCAAAGACATGCACTGATAGGTTAACTGGTTAAATTGCCCATAGGTGTGAATGTGACAGTGATTGTTTGTCTATATATATTAGGGTTGTATATATATATATACATATATATATATACATATATATATGCGTGTATATATCCACCCATAACATTTTGAGTTATCTTCACCCCCCCCCCCCCCCCCCCCCCCACACACACACACACACACACACACACACATCGGAGCACCACCAAAATCTAATAATTTCCAGATCTCCCCATTACCAACCTACCCTGTACATTTAATCAACATCTGTAACTTTTTGAGTTATCTTGCTCACTAACAGACAGACAGACAAACAAACAAACAAACTCTGAAAAAAACATAGTTTTGTGCAGATTTGGCTTTTAAAGGCTGTGGTCTGAAAGGGAAACATGCAGGTTAGACACTACCATGGATCATAGTGTATATAAATAATAAAATATCAGGATGTCGATAAAAATACTGCAACATCGCAATAAACACCTTTTTAACCAAAAATGTGAAGAAATAACGGCCTTATCTAAAAACGAGTGGCTGGAAGTTACGTAGCAGGAAGGAGTTCCGCAAGATCAACCTAACTACAGTGTATACTGACAACATGGAGGAGACTAGAGCAGATAGTATTTACGATGGGCCATAGCCCTATAGTTATGAACCACAGCGGAGAGAGAGAGACCAGGGCAATAGAAAGAGGGATAGGGGAAGGAATGATGGGCAAAGAAGGGAGGTTGAGCTTAATAATCAGTGGCAAATTGGCCAAAATGTCTGGTGAATGCAGTAGTAGCATAGCGGCTAATGCTATGAGTTTACATCAGGCATGTTTACCTTCTTAGCATAATAATTGTACTGTCGTGGTTAATACTTTCGGGTTTGTTTTTTTTCACGAAACACCTATGTAGCTGTTCTGTTTTAGGAACATTTTGTCTTACTAAACATAAAATGCATCATTTTATTGCCATTCATTAGCCAGTTGCTAATGCTACTTCAAGACAGGGACTTTGCAGTTTCTAGCCATCAGATTTACACAATGAAACACGGATAATGTCTTCATACACTCAATGGGAATGATGGGCAAAGGAGGGAGATAGAGCTTTTGTGCCTGAATAATAGGTGGCGAATTGGCCAAAATATCTGGTGAATGCAGTAGTAGCATAGCGGCTAATGCTGTGACTTTACATTGGGCATGTTTACCTTCTTAGCATTATAAATATACTGTCATGGTTAATACTTACGTATGTTTTTTTTTTCAATAAACACACGTGTGTTTACTGAAACGGGTGGCTGTGGCTCAATTGGTAGAGCAGGTCGTCCAATGACCGAAGGGTCAGCGGTTCACGCTCCGGCTCTGGCTGTCCACATGTCGAAGTGACCTCAGGTAAGACACTGAACCCTGACTTATGCTACGGCCACACCAAACACGAATTTCCATATGTACGCTTGTAACGACCGAGTTTGGATGCTAGAAAATTCGCGGCCACTCTGAACACAAAACATTGTACACTCCGAACGCGCAACACCCAAGTCTGGATGCTGGATAAACACAGATAAACAAAATCTGTCAGACTGAAATAGTCTGTCCTCAACTATGGCTCAGATCACTTGGGTTACTGCTGTGTACCTGCTCTGGAGGTCCCGTACGTCCAAGCCCAGACACAGTCACTTTTGGGTTCACCTGATCCTGCAGAAGTGTCTGCAGCAGGGGGAATTCCACCACCTGTTCCAGGAACCCCGTCTGGATTAAGTCCGCTTTCACCGGTATTTCAGGCTCATTTTTTCTTTCTGCCTCCTTCCGGGTTGGTCCGAGTGTCATACATCATTCCATCATGAAGTTGGCAGCATCTCAACGCTGATTGGCTTTCATAGGACGGTGTCACGTGAATTTGCCTGAAAAGTTCAATATTTTCAACTCCAGCATTTACACGGATTTGCAGCAAGACTCCACCGCCCGGATGCTCCAATCCACCGCAGAAACTCCTCCATCACGCCACAGAAATGCTTTCAACACGCTGCCCCAGGTGAATCTGCATCAAAATACATTTCTCCATTGACTTTATATGTAATCTCAATGCGCAGATGTGAAAATTCATGTCTGGTATGGCCGTACCATTAGGCTCCCAGTAGGACTGACCGAACCTTAGAAACCTACTGATGTATGAGTATGTGTGAATGGATGAATGCGAGGCTAATGTAAAGCACTTTGAGCACCATGAAGGTGAAAATCCAATCCATTTACCATCTATGTAGCTGTTCTTTTTTTAGGAAGAACATTTTGTTTTACTAAATGCAAAATTCATCATTGTATTGCTGTGACGCTCGTACGGTCATTGCAGCACTTAGCTAGTTGCTAATGCTACTTCCAGACAGGGGCTTTTCTACCCGTCAGATTTACACAACGAACATGGTTAATGTTTTCATACACTCAGTAGCTTAACCGTCTATATTGCTCATACTATGCTGTAACAACCCTCTTTACACTTTACACACAGTTTGAACATAGTTAACTGCTATTACTATGGTGATAGGCTGTCGCGGCAGCCATGACAGCAAAAAGAAAACATGGTCTTACCTAATGCTAGAATGTAGTCTACATCAAACCATCGTGTACTCCATCACATCCCCAGGATGATGACACTCCAGAGTAAAATTCCATCCACAAATAGACAAGTGAATGGTGACAGATACAGCTGTGAAGTCAGCTCTCTTCATCTGCACAAAACTCACCCAAGCCCGAAAGTTCTTACTTTTTCTACTAGGAAGATGATGAACACGATGTCCTGACAGGCTGCAGTTTGCACAACCAGCACAAACACAATAATTCACCATCTTGACTCTTAAAATGCTCTCACTATGTCTCACTAACAACTACTTCAACTTCTACTCGTATACCCACAACCCAGAATTCAGCACATCCACCATGTTTACCTGGTGTTTCCATGTTTCCTACCATGTTTTACCTAACTACCATGTTTTACCGTGTTTCCTTTCCTCTGCGGGAAAGGAATAACTCCATTTACCATAAAATCCGCAACTTTTAATCTAATTTTATGAAGATAGGGTTTGTGGATCATGGTCATTTTCACACAGGTGTTATAAAATAAATTTCTGAACAAGACTAAGTCGAAATTTAAAGTTTAAAGTTTTTTTCATCCTTAAATTTAGACTTAGTATTGTTCAGAAATTAATTTTATAACACTTGTGTGAAAATTACTATTATCCATAAACCCTATGTTCATAAAATTAGGTTAAAAGGTGCTGATTTTACAGAAATTGAGTTATTCCTTTCCCGCAAGGGATACATCATGGGAGGTAAATATATAATGGTGGATGCGCAGAATGAAGACTGATGTAGACTGGGTACAAATATGAAATGGTTTATTGTTGGTATACAAGTAGAAGTTGAAGTAGTTGCGAGTGAGATATAGTGAGAGCATTTTAAGAATCAAGATGGTGACTTATTATGTTTGTGCTAGTTGTGCAAACTGCAGCCTGTCAAGACATCGTGTTCGTCATTTTCCGAGTAGAAAAAGTAAGAACTTTCGGGCAGTTGCCCATCTGCGTTTTGTGCAGACGAAGACAGTGGACCAAGTGCTACCATGACTGTGTGGGTGTCATGGCAATACAAATATGTATTTTGTGTTTAGTAAGACAAAATGTTGTCCCTAAAAAAGAACAGCTACATAGGTGTTTACTAAAAAAACAAACCCAAAAGTATTAACCACGACAGTACATTTATTATGCTAAGAAGGTAAACATGCCCGATGTAAACTCATAGCATTAGCCGCTATGCTACTACTGCATTCACCGGGTATTTTGGCCAATTCGCCACTGATTATTCAGGCACCAAATCTCTATCTTCATTCTTTACCCATCCTTCCTGTTGAGCATCTGAAGACATTAATCATGTTTCATTGTGTAAATCTGACGGTTAGAAACTGCAAAGTAGCATTAGCAACTGGCTAAGTGCTGCAATAACTGTACGAGCATCACGGCAATACAATGATGCATTTTGCATTTAGTAAGACAAAATTTTGTTGTCTCTAAAAAAGAACAGCTAAATAAGTGTTTACTGAAAAAACAAACTCGAAAGTACATTTATTACGCTAAAAACGTAAACATGCCTGATATAAACTCATAGCATTAGCCACTATGCTACTACTGCATTCACCAGATATTTTGGCCGATTCAACACTAATTATTAAACTCTATCTCCTTCCTTTGCCCATCATTCCAGTGTATATCCCTCTCTCTATTGCCCTGGTCTCTCTCTCTCAGCTGTAGTTCATAACTATAGGGCTGTGGCCCATCATAAATAGTATCTGCTCTGGTCTCTTCCATGTTGTCAGTACACACCGTAGCTAGCTTGATCTTACGGGGTGCCTCCTGCTATGTAACTTCCAGCCACTCCCTGTTTATAGACAGGGCTGCTGTTTGTTCACATATTTTGTTAAAAAAAATTTATTGCGATGTTGAATTGCAGTTTCTTTATTGACATCCTGATATTTTATCATTTATACACTATGATTCATGGTAGTGTCTAACCTGCATGTTGCCCTTTAAGGATGAAAAAAAACTTTCACATTACACTTTAAACTTTTGATGGACTGATGAACAGCATATTTCAGGTTAATTGTCATTTTCAATAAATTACTTAATTTTTGGGGTCTCGCTCCAATTTGTTTTTGCATTTTGAAACCTTGTGAACATTCAACCCTGAAAGATGTAAATTATTGCAATATTTTAACTGGTCTTATTTTGTTAAGGAGTGTAATTTTTTTGTTCCATCATTTAAACCCATATATGGGACTATGTCATGTATAAATTATGCTGAAACAGTCTTATTTTAAAGAATTTAGATTTTAACTAACTGCACTGCTTTTGATTTTTGTGGAGTTGAACCACATTTCATTCAACCTTATCTTCAACTTTTTGGAATTCAATAACCAACATGAATATTTTTAATGATACAATCATTCTGAAATGAAATGTTCTAAGTGTTTTTCAGTCAAATGCATTGATTGATAACAAAACCATTGTTCTTATATTGATTGTTTTGTTTGTTTTTTTTTTTACATTAAGAATTCATGAAAAAATATATACTCTTAACAGGTACCCCAAAATAAAGGTTAAAGGTCAATTCTGTAAAGTGAGCATGGGAAATTTACTTTAGGGCTTAATACACTTCAAAGGTCATTAATTTTTAAAAATTAATTTATTTGATAAGTCCCATGGAGGGTTAATATCCGTGATTTTTTTTAGACTGGACCTCTGTTATGAGGACCAGTATAACATATTGGTTGTAATTTGTGTGAAATATTTATTTGCATTTCACTTTAACAGTATTTATTTTATTTTGCAGACGTGGCCGTTGGTTTCGGTTATTTTATTTTGAAAGTCTTGCGGTACTTCCGGCTGTCTCTCCATTTAATCCTTTCCCAGAATGCTTTGTGTCCACCTTCCCTGCTTCCTGTTTATTGTCACTGTCTCCGCCGGTAAATTTTAACATTTTGGCCCCTGAGCCTCCCCTCCAAGCTCGGTGAGTAACACAATACACAGAATACGGACAGTTTTACCGGATTAACGGAACCGGCTCCGTTCAGCCGCCGTTAAACCGCAGGACGGAGCGGATCCATCCACCGCTTCCTCATCAGCCCCGGAGCCGCCGGACTCCGCTCCGAAACCGGACCGTTGTACCGAGCTCTGCTCTGATGCGGACAGACGGAACCGGGGGGTTGTTTCAACGGATCAAACCTAGCGATAGTCAGTTCTGGAAGGTTCGGCTCAAGAACGACAACATAATTCAACCGGAACCGTCCGTACGTTCCCGTCGGTGGTGATGTCCCGCCGAATCCCGATCAGAAACTGAACATTTGAACCAAACCCCGCATTGGTCCGCAGAGAAACATCGTTTAACGTGTGTTGTCACTGTAAACGAGCTGCTGGAGGATTCGGCGGTAAAACAACTGGAGCTTATACCGTGGAATCGGTGACATGTCACCGTGCTGATGGATGTCCGACTGCCGCTTCCTCCTCAGCCCCCAGCTGCCAGACCCCGTTCGGAAAGTGGACAGTTGTACAAAGCGCCACTTCCCTCCCCAGCGAAACAAATAAAAACACATTTTAATTCATTATATAACATTAAATGACCTTCTGAAAGATTCGGCTTTAAAATATAAGATAATATAGACTTCTTCTGTCTTAAATGTCCTCTGCAATTATGGATGTCGTCCCGAACTCCGCTTATAAACCGAACACTAAAACGAGCTGCAGCTTCAGTCCTTTACCTAACATAATCATCTGCATTTTTAATCTATATAATAAATGAGAATCCGCTTCTGGAAGGTTCGGCCCTAAAACGACCTGAAAACACGAAGGGAATCCGTGTCGAATGTCATGTAGGGGGATGATGCCCCACCGCCCTCCGCGCCTCATTTTACTGGAAATAACCCCAGAAATCATCAAGAAACGTGTCTTTTCTGTTGATATTCATCATTAATATCAGTCCGTATGTTTAACTTGAATCATTCCGGGTTTAAATGTGACATAACCGAGGGCTGAACCGCTGCAGGCGGGGAGTGAGGCCCTGAAAGCCGGAACGACCGTAAAAAGCGGTGATTTTTCAACGGAGTTCGGTTCGACGTGGTGTGGACCAAACGGAGCTGAATTAAGCACAGGAACGAAAACTAATGAAGACTTAAGTGAATATTTAATTATCTCACAGCCGGTCAGATGTCATCAGGCTCTTCTGACCTTATATGGGTGTGTCGTTAATGGTCGTGACGTCACGCACGGTTTATGATCAATAATCAGTCACTCATTCACAGATGTCAATGTTAAGTGAGGTATCGATGTGTTTTACAGGTTTAGTCTGATTTAAACGTGCCCCTCGTTTTTTGTGATAATATGAATGATTATTGGCAGATGGTCAATATATATGTTTGATTAGCGTATGTCAGGGCTCTCAAACTAATTTTCTTCAGGGCCCACATTCAGCCTCATTTGATCTCCAATGGGCCAGACCAGTAAAATGAACACATAATAACCTATAAATAGTAACGACTCCAAATTGTTGTCATTGTTTTAGTAAAAAAAGAATAATAAAATAATAAAACATTTTTAGAAATTATCCCAATGCAAAAAAAAAGCTAAGATTCTGAAGGAAAATATGGATAATTCTAACAACATTCTGCCTCAATTTATCATTAGTTTGTGTTTTATTATGGATCAGTTCCATAAAGATGCTAAACTCTTAGTGACGGAAGCAGAAAATGGTTCAAATTGTGTCTAATTTTCTTTAGACATTTCAGGTTGTTCACATTCGTTCAGATTATTTACATTGTTCACATTCATTCAGATTATTCACGTTTTATTATTACAGGATAGTCTGTAAATGTAAATATTTTCACAATTGAATATTTTTTGCAGTTCAACAATGACAAACATTTGAAGTGTCATCATTTCTAGACAAAGAAAGAGGAAAATATAGAGTCATTTCAAAGGTTAAGCTCTTCATCCCGCGGGCTGCATTAGAAGTGTTGGTGGGCCACATTTGGCTTCTGGACGGCATGATTGAAGTCCTTGGTGTATGTGGTGATCAATGCATTGATTGGAGTACTGTTATTGCTAATACTCAGATTGGTCACAATTGGGGAAAGTTTTTTTTTTTTATCAGAAAAGCGGCTTCTGGATTAAATCCTGATCAATTCACTGATTGGCAGCTGTATCAGTGTTAATGTAGCATTGTTTGTCTTTGGTTCAATTTTATTAATATTTATTGTCAAATCACATTTATCTCTAACATATCTGTCAATAATTATCACCATGAATATCAAAATGTTAGTAAAACTTGCATAAACTAGATGGTAAAAAAAAAAAAAAACAAGATCGTAATGTCCGTTTTATTTTAAATGTTTGGTGATTTGCTTGTGATTTACTTATTTTTTTTCATTTTGTGAACACAAATGCTGAATAATCAGAATGATCAGAATAAACCTGAACCTGAGGATAGTATCTTGGAGAAACTGTTTTGTTTCACTGTCAGATTTAATCTTCATAATGAGAACTGATTAATAATCAATCAGTTGAATTAATTTGATGCTGAATGAGTCAACATCTTAAAGTATCAGGGGAAAAAAGGCTGAAATGATCAAGTTTTGCATTATTACGCAATTTACAAGTTTTTCATTTCAGTGACACTCACTTTTTTGAATGAGTATTTTACCATTTACAGATGAATTATTTTAACTCTAAACTTACAAAGCAGGTCTAATGACACAGATGAATTATTCATTATTTAAACTTCACCATTGGGTCAGATCAAGCAAAAGAACATCTGTGTCAAATATGAAAGTTTCATCTATTACTTCTCAAATAAGTTCATTTTTTTTGCCCAGGAACTCTTTTATGGAACTGTTTCAGTATCACTTGTAGAAAAACATATAAAGATATAATCATCAATGAAACCTAAAAAAGGATGCAAATGTGTAAATCCACTATTAACTTTAATTAAAATGTCTTGCTTGTATCAGTGACATTTTGTTGGTGAATCTGTAGAAGGTAATTATTCAGCCTTCAAATGATATAGAAAGGTTATGTACAATCCAATTTGTCAAAAATACTTTGCTATTAGCTGTATAGATCACTTCAGTTCTAATATTCCTCGTCTCGTCATCTGAACCCACTAGGGTCACTGGGGGCCTAATCCAGCTCCAATAGGCGAAGGCGGGGTACACCCTGTATGAGTCTCCAGTTCATCTCAGGGATGAACATGTATAGACAAACAATCACTCTCACATTCACACTTATGGACAATTTAGATTAAGCAGTTAACCTATCAGTGCATGTGTTTTGATGGTGGGAGGAACCCGAAGTACCTGGAGAAAATTCACCCAGACACGGAGAGAACATGCAAACTCCACACAGAAAGTTCTGGTGTGGTCTAATATTTCTGTTAAATAAAAGTTTAGGATCATATCTGTAGTGTATTAGGTCTTTAGGTTGTTTTAGGTCTTTTATTGTGATACTGAAAAAAGTGACCAGCTGCTCTGTCCCACTGTCACAACATATTTGTTTTCATAAAAACTTATTTAAACATTTTGATCAAATATTGATCACAGTTGTAGTCGAACATCACAGCTAAAGTCCATTATTCGAAATTCTCCTGAGAACAGAATGTTTTGTACATTTGCATAAAAAATTGGTAATTTTCATTCCCTGTGTCACGCTTTAGTAATGTATTTTTACTCGAAGCTTTTATTTGTGTAAATTGTAACATGCATCATTTGAAAGTGCTTCCTGAGACCTATTCATACATTTATTAAACATGGAGGTAACATATTTAGTCAACTATTGAGCAGGGCTGAACCATCTATAATTTTGGACTGAAAATTGTGATTTCAGACATGATTTTAGGATCCTCAAAGCATCCCCCCCCCAGTGCTCCCAATTTTTTTTCATCAACTATTTTACTAGTGATTGGCCAATATGGATATCAATTCATTTATTTTTTTCCATCATTCTGAACCCATGACAGATTCAGATACTGATGTTTCTAACCCCATATTTGGAGCCCATACTGATTACATTTTGTTTTTCTCTTTGTCAAATAAAAATACATATCAGAAAATGTTGTTTAATTACTATAAACATAAATAGTGACAGTTAAATTAATAAATCTGACCAAATTTGCACCTTCTTTCTGTTTTCTTTTTACCTTTTCTTTTTTGCCCTTTTTGTTACTTCTTTTTCTCCTTTTACTCTTTTTTCCCTTTTCTTATTTATTTATTTTTTTACTTTTTGTTTTTCCACCTCCCCATTATTCCTTCTTTTCCATCCTTTCCTGTCAGTAAATCATGGCAGTTGTTAATGGTGTTTATTGGTCTGTTTCTGTGATGCTTGTAAATGTTGCTGAACCACTCAAACTTGATCAGAAGAAAATCATGAATTAAATCAAAATCGCAATATCTGCCAGAAAAAAAAATCACAATTACATTTTTTTTTCTTAAAATTGTTCAGCTCTACTATGGGGCACGAAATGTGTCAGAGCTTGATCTGTCTCCAGAATTTATCAAAAAATGCCTCAAACAACCTCAAACAATCACACTATCTGGGGTTTATTATTTACAGTGACAAATAAAATACAATAATGGCAGTAATGAGGTGTCAGATGAGTGGGATTTAAATACTGACTGGTTTGTTTTAAGCACTGTCATTCATTTCGTTACGTCACTAACATTCATCTTTTATTTGGGGCTGCACGATATTAGCAAAGCTTGCGATAAGGGTGTACAGTAATATTAATACAATAATATATTTGTCCGCATACAGAAATGTCAATTTCATCTTGTAATAAAAATGTTCCTTAACCCATACAGATCCAGGGCTCCATTAGGTCAGTTTTTTTATGGGATTATAACCTTTCTCAAGTCATTCATCACCATTTAGTCTGTTATCCTGCTCTGGTATGTTTAAGTGAAAATCTGGTATTTTTATATGTGATTTATTGGTGGTGTCAATGTCCATAGAAGTTTGTATTAAAGTTGAAGGTTATTTAAAAAAAACAAACAGAAAACTGAATTAAAACAGGCCCCCCCCCCCCCCAAGTATATCATGAAAAGAACATATACTAAGGGTGTCCATTGGTCCAGTAGTGTTTGTGTAGAGCTGCTTATAATTAGCCTAGCTGTGCTATCCCCATTCATTTCATGTATGGCAGTGTTTTCCAACCCTGGTCCTTGAGGAACACTATCCTGCATGTTTTAGATGTTTCCCACTTTGAACACGCCTGCCAGTCATTATCAGTCTTCGGCACAGCGGGATGATAGGCTGATCATTTGAATCAGGTGTGAGAGGAGAGAGAAACTTCTAAAACATGCAAGATAGTGTGCCTCGAGGACCAGGGTAGGTAAACACTGTATGGGTCTAGTTGTGCTTCATAGGCAGGGGAGGCGGGGCTAAAAGGTTGTCCTTCAAACCCTGCTGTATGCAATAGGACGGTACTGCAACCAATCAGCATAATCTTTAGGATGACATAGTTGGACCACCAGAAAGTTCACGGAGGAGTCTGGAGAAAGTTACAAATGACTAAACAAAATGGTGGATTATGGATCTTAATGACTGTTGTCACTTCTGTAAAAATAATTTAAAGATTGCTGTCGTTTTTGCAAATTTTTCACACCTCTTTGATAAAAGGAAATCTCTACCCAGTTGGCAGCCATCTATTGTCTATGGTTGTTTCCGGTTATTTCTTTCCGAATGGTTGCAGTGTCACTTTGTTACACCTGCCCACTGACTCTATACTTCACTGTGATTCGTCAGCCAGTTTCAGGGAAATTTAGCCAAAGTTATATGGAGCATAACTAGACTACTAGGGTAGCAAATTCTATTTGCTGCCACTAGGGGGTCTAGCACAGCTAGGCTGTCTTATAAACTGACAGAAAAACAATACACCTCTCCCTGTGGGGGGATAAATAATTAAAAATATTTGCGATATGAATATTGCAACCTGTGTTATTGCAATAATATGTTTGCCATATATTGTGAAACCCTAGTTTTATTGTACTATTTCATTGATGTCATGAGTCATACTCATTTGTTGATTCAATATTCCTGTGTGTCTCCTGGCTGTGTTTGTTCATCTTTGGACCAACACTGTGTCACATCCATACATCACTGAACACCTTTACTTCCACACTGACCAGTGTCTGATTATTATGGATCTGATTGATTTTTATTTTACAATTTCAGTTCTTAAATCACAGCAAATGCAAGATTTGGTTTAAAATAAACTTCACTTTCAATACTTAACTAAAAAAAAAAACATGTCAGTATCACCATAAAACTTGAAGGCTTATTTCCATTGTGGTCCTTCGATGTTGGATGGCAGCAGATGTTAAAATGTCAAGAGTGTCGCTGTGATATGAAAGCATATAAACCAAGATTAAGAAGAAGATGTAAGAAGTATAATCTGATCCGTTTTATCAGATGATGGCAGTTATTGGATTATATATCAGGTTAATGCACTTGGATTTGTCTCCAGTACTGTGACGCTTTCACACATGCATACAGGTTAATCTGACTTTATTTCGTTCTTTTATATCTGAACATGTGGCAAAAATAGTAAAATCACATAAAAAGAAAAGTGACATAGGAGAAAATGAGTATGATTCTACCATTACTATGCATGTGTGAGCTCTGAAATAAATCCAATAATGGACTGAAACATCTCAACCAGGGTTTATAGATGATCATATTTGGATGTAAATTAGGGCTGTCGATATTAAAGCATTAACGCAGATGAATCCATCATTGTGGTTAATCTGGTTTAATCTGTATTTTAGTAGTTTTTTTTTAAAATTCGTTTTGGATTTTTCATCACTCTTTTTTTGTTTTATTTATTTTGTGGGAAATGTAAGTTAAAAAAAACAAACAAAGACAGAACAGTCGGCTGACGAGTGTTCTGATCATGATTAATCCAAATAAACCCTGTGATTAATCTGATTAAAAATTGTAATCATTTGACAGCACTAATGTCAAGATTCTACCACTTCTTGGATGTCTATGATCATGGAAATGGACTCATTGGTTGACGTTGCTGTAACCAGTGTTCTCCTTCGTCCTCAGGGCTGTAGCTGCTCCTCTTCCTCCTTCACCAGTTCGCTTCATTTGGGCCCAGTCCAGGATGGAGGACTCGGAGGTGGAGCTGGCGGTCACTGAGCCGGACGCTCTGGGCGCAGACTTCATTACAGTGGAATTGGACACGCAGCCCATCGAGTACGTCGTGAAGTGGGCCGAGGTGGGGTCGAAGTTCACAATATCCTGCGTGAAGAAGGACTCGGACGATCCAGGGGACCTGACCGCTGAGCAGCTGAAAATCGAGACTGACGAGGCATTCTTTGCGCCATATGAGGAAGTATACCCCTGTGAGGTGACGGAGCAGAGCGTCGAGATCAAGACAGACTCCGATGACGAGGAGGAGGAGGAGCGTGACGAGGAGCACGAGGTGCTGCTGGAGGCAGGCGGGGGACACTTGGACGGAGACGCTGACTCAGACCAGAATGACGACTACGAGCCTGACGAGCGACAGTACCGCTGCAGCTACTGCGGGAAGTGCTACAGCCACGCCTCCAGCCTGTACCGCCACCAGCAGACGCACACCGGCAAGGGGGTGGTGCCGCCTGCCAAACGGGCGCTGGAGCCCACGCACCAGGAGGCCCGCTACACCTGCCCACACTGCGGCATGAGCTTCAAGGGCAGCAGGTCAGTAGAGGTCAAAGGTTAAAGCCCATACAAACTAACCCTCACTTCAGTATCTGTTCATCTGTCGACTACTTCCTCAACCAACCGGTGAGATTAGATTAGAAATGGAAAAAGTGAGAAACTAAAGATAAGGAAACGCACTCCCAGAAATCTGGCTAAGCCTGGCGGTAGGACTGCGAGTGAAGCTGATGGCACACCATATTTTTGTAAAAAATAAATAATAGTCGACAAAAAAATATAAAATGATATCCATTGTGTGTTATCGTACAATATTAACAATACTTACATCAACTGCTAACAAAAATGCACACTCTGAAATACACTTATTTCACTTCTTATTCTTTAATAATGAATACATTTCAATGACAGAATCCATAAAGTGTGATAAAGATTTGTAATATTGTGGCTTAATTATGATTTATTTAATAGAAAATAACAAAGTGTAAAGGGTATATTTCAACTTTATTATACAGATATTTAAAAATGTGTCGAGAGCTGGACTCTGACATTACATCATTAACATTCAACATAAAGGTGTCATTCCATGGTTATTTCATTAATATTGCTGTGTTCACTATTGTTATTGAATGCATTGGCATTGGTTGTATTTAAAAAAAATGTCTGGGTTGCTTTGTTTCCACCTGTTTTTGGAGGTTAGAAAAATGACTTGAGGTGGAACAACAGAGTTTTCCGGTCCTTCCTCATGCATTTCCATAACGCGGTAGTGAGGCGTCTCTGATTGACTCAGAGAATGAATCCGCTTTGTGTGTGTTTAGCATCCAGCTAGGTTTCGTTCTGTCGCTTGTTTTGAAAACGTGCAGGGAAAAAAACTGGCTTTATTTTTAAGAGAACACATGAACAAGTTTGTGCCGCCATTTTTATGCAACAGCAGCTACTATGGCGCTGTCTTCTCTAGTAGATGCTAATGCTACTTCACATTCACTGCAATGGGGGACGGGCTGGGGGGAGTGTTACCTGCATTCTGTGGATGGGCTTAACCCTGTGTATGACCCTAGGAAATGCAGCCAGTGGAGGGGACACGCCACTTTCAAACGCAGCTCGTGTTAGTAAATTGGGGTTACCCATCTGCTTCCAAAAGGAGCATGGGAAAGTGGTTTTCAGCAGAATGACACCTTTAACATTATGACTAGTATCACTAGTTGTAACTTGTATAGTTATTTAAAATAAATGAATAAATAAATAGTGATGCTTAACCTGATGACTGAGGACACACTTTTCCAAGTGTCCTGACCAAGACAGACATCAGTACAATAAATACTTACAGACCGACATAGATGTTCATTCATAAAAATAAAACCATTTTCAACTCATCAAAGTACAGTCATTGATCACAGATGTTAACGTGCATTTAGGCTGTTCACATTTTCTCCACATGATGTCATATTTCCTCCTGAAAATATGAGTACAGGCCCATTTCTGCTAACTGTCCATATGTGAATGGGTTTGTCTGGTCCAAACCCTGTCTGTGTCACTGCTCCTATTCTTCTGTGTGTCCATTACATTGGAAGGAGTGTTTGGTATCAGTCCACCAGAGGGCGCTGCTCTGGATTAATACATGGAACAAATACCACATTGAAGAGCGATGTTTTATCAAATAAGAAGAAAGTCAATAATAACAAACATGGGCAATAGCAGAAACATCTTTAAAATACAGATAATCTCACCTGTAAAAACACTGTAGAACAGTGAACCAAGAAGTTTGCCTGTAGAACACGGAGAACCACGTCTGTAGATCTCCACCCAGGTAGTGCTGTCGCTGCAGCAATAACATGTTATTCTCTTTGGGTGTTTCTTAATGTGATTTATGTTGAGTGTAAAAAGTCACCTCTTCTCGACTATCTGCAGGATTTCTGAATCAGAAATTGAATGCAACTTGACACAGAGTATGTTTACATGACACTAAAAAACTGAGTGTAAAACTGTACTGGGACAGACCATCTAAAATCCTACTAGGGGTAACCTGCTCAGATAATGGGCTTAAAGCAAATCTACTGCATGTAAACGGACCGGAACTGAACCTGGTGTTCTGACCTGGAATCCAATGCCATGTGTCTGGTGTGCACTAACTGTCGAGCAGACACAGAGTCCCACAAGTCCAGATATGGATCATTGTCCATAGTGGTTCCAGTTTAAACCCAGGGTTTTTTTTACTCACTGTTACCACTGTGTCTGTGACAGCGTAAGTTACAAGCTGAAGGAGTGAATATCGCCACATAGAGCAGTGGTTTTTAAATCCAGTCCTCATTGCAAAGTGTTCTGAATGTTTTAGCTTTTTCCCAACTTCTATCACAACTAGTTCAACTATTGATCAGCTCTTCAGAAGCCTGATAATGATATAATGGCTTCCAGGTTTGATGGAAGAGGTAGTGTGTGTGTGTATATATATATATATATATATATATATACAAAATGAAGAGGGAGATATTTTGTGAATAATAATTATTTATTGTATAAATGTAAATTGTAAAAAAAAAATAAAAATTATAAAATAAAGAACTTTTGTTTCATTTTACTTTATTTTTAATTTGTTTATTAAAAAAAAAAAAAGATCTAAAAAATGCAACACACTGGGCCATGACGACTGGATTTGAGAACCACTGACCTACAGAAGTAATAGACGGGTAGACTGGGACCAAGACAACAGACCAGTCCAACGCTTTAGTGGACTTATGATCATAGATCAGGGGTCTCATGGGGGGCCAAATGCAGCCCTGAAATGAATTTGCAGAGTGCAAAAGTTTCAGTCAAGGCTGTGGAACTGACTTTAGTGAAGGTTCCACATATAGACCAATATGATCAACAGTCAAATAACAGCTGAAAACTGAAAAAAAAAGACTGATGTGGTAAAAAAAAATTTACATTATGCTGACAAGTAATAACAACTAAAATATAAAAATATTTCAATTTCCAAACTGTGCTGTGACAATAACAAAAAACAACCTGAACAAATGTGAGCAACCTGAAATGTCTAAAGAAAATTAGACACAATTTGAACCATTTTCTGCTTCTGTTACTAAGAGTTTAGTGTCTTTGTAGAACTGATCTATAATAATATGAGGCAGAATATATTTTCTCAAGTAATTTCAGTTCAGTTTCAGGTTATTCACATCTTTTTTTGTCTGGATGGCTTAGAAATTTTTTGGTAGTTTTTGTTCACTAAAACAAAGATTTTGGGTTGGGTATTATATTATTTTACCGGTTTGGCCCACTGGAAATCAAATCGGGATGCATGTGGCTTCTGAAAGAATGAGTCTGAGACCCCTGTCATAAATCAACTAATTTCCCTTGGATTGGTTTTGATGCTCATGTTTGAAACCTGAAATCAAAGCAGACAATTTTATTCAATGGTGTTTGAGCTTCTCTGCACTAAGCATGATTCTGTATTTGGTCCTGGAGGGGGATGTCCTTCACGTTAACAGGTTTTTGTGTGTGTGTTTCTCAGAATGCTTGGTAGTCACCTGAGGCTTCATGGGAAGCGGCGGATCCACCCCTGTAACATCTGTGGGAAGGAGTTCAACCACAGCTCCAGCCTGTCCCGCCATCGCCTCATCCACAAGAAGGGAAAAGGAATCCCCAAGGAAGCCACCCTCGGACCTAACATGGCTGCCCTACGCCACTCGCTGAAGACCAGCACCAAGAACAAGAAGACCAAGAGGCAGCAGGCGGCCGCCATCGTCCAGACCCAGACCCACAGTTCGGACAAGTTCTACGCCTGTCCACAGTGTGACATGAGCTTCAGGACGTCCACGCAGCTGTCCAAACACCAGGTGAGACCACAATGTTCTGGCTTTAGACACACCTGGGTCCGAACCCTAGCAGGTACCGTTTCTGGATCCTCCTCTATAATGAGGTCATAAGTGGGAGGGGTAAAGGTGCAAGCCCCTCCTCCTGGTGGTGATGAACCTTCTACACAGAGGTGGTCAGATTCCCATTCTCTACTTGAAGGTAGGGTAGGAGATTTTGGAAGACAAGCTATATTTTGAAAATATACACACCCATACCTCTTCTTCAGCCCACCCCTCAAAACCACACCTTCCAAAATACATGAATGCACGTGCTGTCTGGAGCGATCAGAGGTTTACGAACATTCACAAAAACTCAACATCAATTAGCTAACACATTATGTTTGGTCAATATTTTTTAATTTTCTCACTGACGGGGTGAATACGATACCCATAACTGATTAGTATGTAATATTATATCATCATAACGTTCTCATCTTGTCTATTGAATAAAAACGTGTCACCTTAACATCGGTTTCGAGCCCCTTTTCCAGCCGATTTCAGCAGCTGGAAAGCCGTAGCGATTACCACTTTTGTCCTTTTCCGTTCTTTGGTCGTATGGATGGACGTATCGGCAGTCAAATCAATGTAAAGTTGATCAGTACAATGATTGGCCAGAGTTTTCCTCTGGTTCCACCCTCTAGAATGGACTAAAACATTTGTTTTTTTTGCAGACATTCTATATCAGTACGTGCTATGGGATCATGAAGAGGTTTTCAAACAATATGGTAAACAAAACAAAACAAAATCTCACACCCCACCTTTAAGTAAAGTACAGCTACTTGTGTGAAAAAATACTCTGGTAAAAGTAGAAGGACTGATACAACTCCTTTACTGAAGTAAAAGTATAAATTCTCAATTGTCATAAAATAAAACTGTTTTAATTTTTTTCCATACATGAAATAATGCTTATTTAGGAAGTCTGTGTCTGCTCCTGAAGCCTCTCAAGTAGGATAAGGCCGAGCGGACAGCCGCTGATGTTTGTGGAGAATGTGCACATCTGTCAAACATCAGACTTAAGCAGCTCACCGGGTATAAGTTTGATCGCAGAGTCGGTGGAGACGTGCCTCCACGCTCTCACTTGCAGTGTTAAAAAAACTTAGTCCAAAATCCGGAATATTTGATCTGACTCGCGGGCATCAGTGAGCCACTATCAAAATCAGGGAGACTCCCGGAACTTCCTTGTCTGCATAATATATCCAGCTCTCAATCACAAAGACAACCGGGGAAACGACACATTAGATTAGCACACATAAAGGTGTTTGCAGTCGTGTTGTACAGTTTTGTAACATCGACCCACCAGGGAGAACAACAATTTCAACCACCTTCCTTCATGCCTCGTCCTTTAGATAAGTGTCTCTCTATGTAATAATAATAATAATAAACTTCATTTATATAGCACCTTTCAAGAGCGTAAGTCACAAGGTGTTTTATAAAGGCAATAGAGGCATAAAACACATAAGCAGCGTAAAAGGCATAAAACATCACAAGATAAAACATACAGAAGAATCAGGAAACAAACATGGAAACAATAGACCTACAACAGTAAAAACAACAACTCAAACAAAGTTCAGTCTAAACATATGGTCTTTAGCTGCTTTTTAAAACTGTCAGTGTCCACAGATCGTGGTGAGGGAAAGATCAAACTGTGCATTGACAGCTGACAGCGGTGATTAGGATCTGCTCCATTTTGAGTTTTTGTTTTTTTTTGTGGCTCTTCATCACGGACACAGTCCCATGATCCGTTGTCATTGGATAATGTACGTACGGTCACCGCAGTACTTTGCATAAAGTTCAGCTCGGCTCAACTTTTTGTGGTTCAGCTGATCTCTGTCTTGCTGTGCCGCAATCCCAGAAGGCCTTGCAAGTACAGCAACAGTGTTTGGATGGATTCTACAGACAATGAATGGAATGCGTCAGATGCAGCATGACGTGCCACCATAATGGAAGAGCAGCCTAAAAGATGTAGGATAGTAGCTCTCAAGGACCAGGGTTGGACACCCCTGGTGCAGCTGATGTGTGTGATTGGGTCATTGTACTCCATTTTGTGGGTATGGGCAGAAAACTTAGGGGGGGAGTGACAGACAATATTGAGATAGAAGTTGTGAGGGGAAAAAAGTCGTCATTGAGATGGGAAAAAAAAAAAAAAAGCATAGTCATGAAATAAAGACAAAATCATGATACAAAATGCACAGTTATGAGAATGAGATAAGATGGCACAATTGAGATAAAGTCCTAATTATGAGATAAGTCCTAATAATGTATTAAGTCAGTTTCTCTCCTCCACTGATTTTTCTCTGAAGTGATTTATTTTTCATACTGTCACGTCACATCTGTTTAGTTTGAAAAAAGTAATGAGTCTATTCTGAGAATGTAAAGAGTATAAAGTAGAGATATTTACATAAATGTTAGGAGTAAAAGTACAAAGTTTCCAGAAAAATAATTGGATACCTAAAAAATCTACTTAGGTACAGTAACAAAGTACCTTTACTTAAAGGTGTCATTCTGCTGAAAACTACTTTTCCACACTCCTTTTGAAATCTGATGGGTCACCCCGACTTACGTCAGATGGACTTTAGCGTCACCCACGTGAGGTTAAGCCCGTCCCCAGTAGCCGATCTGAAGTAGCATTAGCATCTACAAGAGAAGACAGAGCCACCGTAGCTACTGCACAAACTTGGGAAAAAAATGTCAAATCAAACTAGTTCATGTGCTCTCTATGGAAATAAAGCCAGGTTTTTTCCCTGCACGTTTTCAGAACAAGCAACGGCACGAAACCTAGCTGGATGCTTGTTGGGTAAAGGTAAATACATACACAGTGAGAGGTGAGGGGGGAGTGTTCCGTCGAGCATTCTGAGCCAATCACAAACTCTGTTGTTCGACCTCAAATCAGTTTTCTACCGTGCAAAAATGGCTTGAAAGAAAGCAATCTGGAGTTTTTTTTTTTTTTTTTTAAATAGTACCAACACACAATGTATTCAATAACAATGGAGAACACAGTAATATTAATAAAATAACCATGAAATGACAGCTTTAAGTACTGCTCACTTCTACACATCTTCACTGATGCTGAGGAAACGCTTCATGTTGACTCTAGAAATGAGAGAATGTGAGGCTCTGAGAGTGAAATGCATGTTGGGAGTTGTGATGTAACAGTTGTGTGTGTCCGCCTCAGGTGACCCATGTGAAGGAGCTGCTGGACAACTACACGCCCGGTAAAGAGAACCTGGGAGAAACGTCATCAGACCTGAAGATCCGCCTCAAGCTCTGCTCCAGAGACAAACCCAACTTCTACACCCTCTGCAAGAAGAACCGCCGCCGTCGTGCCGGCCGGGGCGCAAAGCGAGGCCCTGTCACCTCAGAGGATGAGGAAGGGGGCGGGGTGGAGGGAGGAGCCGGTCGTCACGGCTGCGGCCAGTGCGGGAAGCGTTTCAGCCACGCCTCCAGCTTGGCGCGGCACCAGCAGACCCACCGCGTGGACGGCGGACGCATGAAGCTGCAGCAGCACCACCAGAAGACCGGACTCCAGGGCACCGCCAAGACCAAGACCTACACCTGCGCTGCCTGTAACAAGACCTTCATGCACTCGTCCAGCTTTTCTCGCCATAAGAAGGCGCACATGGAGGAGGAGCATCGCCGGGCTGCCACCGCGGCCGCCAAGCGCCGCAAGAGACCGGTGTTAGACGAGACTGCGCCGCTGGAGTCTGATTCTGAGTGATGCTACCCAGACCGGCGCTGGCTCAGACCGGATCTGGACCAGTCCTGGAGCTGCTCTGGCTTGGTTCTGAACTAGTGCCGACTGGTTCTGGACTGGTTTGGGACCAGTTCTCTTATAAGAGTTCTAATTGAAAAGGTTGTGGAGTCGTTGGGGACAGATTTTGGATTTGTTGTCCCAGTTTGGCGAACTGGACTCTTCCTCTGGTGTAGATAGCAGCAGGACATCCATATACGGTCGTATGGGGTGTGTCCACATACGGTCATATCCATATATGGTCATTACTGACCGTTAGCTCTTAAGGATGGGATTAGATTTAAAGTGTTAGACCCGCCTCTGGCCCTGCCCCCTGTCTGTTTGCTTTCATTCTGCCCTCTCTACACTCCATTTCCCATCAGCCACCTGGGGAGATGATGCCTGTCTGCCACTACAAGTCCCATCAGCCCCGGGGCCTTGGTATTCTGGGAAACTGAGTCTGACCATAAAACGAACTCATTCAGTTCAGGTTGAAGTTTATTAATGACAAAAATACATAAGATAAGTTGGTCAGAGTGGAATCAGACTCACACATCTGATACATACCATGTTTCTGTTTAATTGTTTTTGTTATTTATTCCCCCCCTATTTTGTTTTTTGGAAACAGAAAAGTCATTGTAAAAAACAAAAACTGAACTGTTTTAAAGTATTTCATCACATGTTGTTTAAATGAGCACAAATTGGTTTCACAGCAGAGTAAAATAAGAGCTCAGAACCAGAAAGAATCACATTTTAATCTTTGACATGTCTGTTAGTCCCGCCCCCTTAACTACATCTCCTTTCCTGTGTCTGATTCTTTGAACATTTGATCTGGGTCCCAAGTAAGCTGATTAAAAAACACAGTAGTTTGAGCAGGAGTTACAGGGGATGTTTGGATCTTAAATTAAATCTGATTTTTGAACCAACCTGGATGAAATCAACAGGTGGAATTCTTCATGTTTCACGTCAGGTGAACATGTGATCAATGGGGTTTGGTCAATTTTTTGGCTATTGCCACATCACAGTTTTGAGGCCCAGCATATTGATTGGTTCACTGTGTTTTCATATTTAATGTTCATTGTTCGTTTTTTTTTCTTTTTTTTTTTTCTCTTCAAAGGTTAAAATGTGAAATCCCAGCAGACGAGCTGATTGGTCGGAGCCGTTTTCCTCCACTCTTAACGTTTGCATGAAGACTATTAACTCACATCGCGTCAGCCATGTTTGTAGTTCTGTGGCATTTCCTGTTTCAGTGGCAGAGCGGCTGCGTCCCAGAGGTCAAAGGGCAAACTGCACTACTTATTTATGGATTTGGACAATGTTGTAATATATGGATATAAATGATATTTAATGTGATTCACGAGGAAAAAAAAAAGGAAAAAAAAACAAAAAACTGAGTGGCTTTGCTGCACTCGTTGCTGTAGCAACACCACCGCCACCCTCATCGTTAAGCACTATCATCAGACGCAAACAGGAAGAGTAGCAAATTTCACAATAAAAGCCTCAGCATATGAGAGGGCTGATGAATGACTATAAAGATCTAAAACTAGGGTTGCTCTGTTTGGCTGATGCTAATATTGGAGTTAAAATGACTTTCCACAATGCATCATAGCTCAATAAAAACATCCAGTAATAACCATAACATCCATTTATAACGAGTCACGATGAACGTCGGATGCTCGCAGAGGAAAAATTGCATAAAAATGACAAACGTTACACATCTTCATCAGCTTATGGAGACACTTTTATCCACTAGTCTCACATCCCACACTGAAGTTTCACCTGTTTTGCTCCAGGCTCAACTAAAGGGTCATTCTGATTGGCTGATTTGAAAGTGGGCGTTTTCCCTCAGACATTGGTGTCTCCAGTCGCCACCATTCTTTGGTTTTACTTGAGATTTTGTCCAAAACCTGAGACTGAAACAAAACAATCGGCCAATTTAATTAGCCAATTCAAATCTGACCTGTGGATGTTGGCCACGCCCCTTTACTATTTAACTCCTCCCACCTGCTTCATCCCATCACAGCCATATACGGCGAGCTGTTGATTGAAACGGACCTGCTCCTCCTCCTCCCTCTTCCTGTTCTGTTGGGTTCTTTCTGCTGCAGTTTGCATTAGATCCTTGTTGTGTTGCTCCTCCTCCTGCGCCTCCTCCTGCTCCACCCATTCTGTTGGGTTTTTTCAGTTTCAGCCCATTTCTGCTGCCGTTTGCATTAGATCCTTGTTGTGTTGCTTTGTTTTCCAGCTGCAGGTAGAAGGTTGTACGTCATTGTATCGTGTTTGCCAATAGAATAAACCCAGTTGACATGTTTTGTCTTGCATTTTGTAATAAACCTTTGAAAGAAATAGTATTTTTCTGTGTTTTCACTCAGTAAAAGATGGACTGAAGTGGAGAAATTACAAGAAGGTGTAAAAACAAGCCATTCAGTTTTAATTTCAGAACTGTTTCTTAATTTTTACCTGATTTTCTTCATTTTTCTGGATCCTCCCTGTGTTCTTCCAGTGTCTGCCCCCCCCCCTGTTGGCCACAGTCACAAACTACACCCAGCTGATCCTTGGACCATCAGGCTCCTCCTCCAGCCAATGTCCCAGGGGGTGGGGCTTGAGGACAGGCATGCCAGGCAGTCTTGGAGCCACGCCCACTGGGGGCCCCCCTCATACTGTTGCTATGTTTGTGTAGTTATCTTGTTTATATGTGTGTAGTTGTGTTTTTGTAGTAGTGTCAATTTTTTTTTATATGCATGTGTGTGTGTGTGTGTGTGTGTGTGTGTGTGTGTGTGTGTGTGTGTGTGTCTGTCAGGTGGGAAGTAAAGTACTTTGTTACTGTTACTTTATACTTTGTTACTGTACTTAGTTTTTCAGGTATCTTTACTTGATTATTTTTCTGGGTTACGGTTAGTTTTACTCCCTACATTTGTTCAGAAATATCTGTACTTTCTACACTTTACATTTATATAAATATCTGTACTTTATAGTCTTTACATTCTCAGAATACACATTTCTGATGTGACAATAGGTCACTTCAGAGGAAAATCAGTGGAGAGAAATTGTGACTATATATATATATATATATATATATATATATATATATATATGACTTATTTCACATTTTTAACTTCATCACATAAATGTAACTAATATGTATTATCTTTTATGGCTTTTTATCACAATCTTAACTTATTTCATAATTTTGACATTTTATCTTTCAATTCTGCTTTTTGTTTTTTCCATTTCAAAATTACCCCCCACCCCCCCATTTTAACGAAATGTCCTGCCCTATCCACTGAACTGAGTAACTGTGACCTGATCAAACACTTCATCTACACCAGGGGTGCTCAGTCCTGGTCCTCGGGAGCTACTATCCTGCATGTTTTAGATGTTTCCCCCCTTCCAACACACCTGATCTAAATGATAAACCTCTCATCAAGCTCTGCAGAAGACTGATAATGGCCGTCAGGTGTGTTGGAAGAGGGAAACATCTAAAACATGCAGGATAGTAGCTCTCGAGGATCAGATTGAGCACCCCTCATCTACACACTAACTCACTTTTAGACTTTATTTTTGGATACTTTTGAAACCTTTATGATTTTTCCTTGTTAAATAAGTATTATTTCCTCCATGGCAAAATTCAGTTGTACTTTTTTGTACTAATTTCAGTAAAGGAGCTGAATCAGTACTTCTACTTTTACCAGAGTATTTTTTCACATCAGTAGCTGTACTTATTTTTAAGTACAGAATGTGAGTACTTTGACCACCTCTTGTGTGTGCGTGCGCAGGTATTCCTATCTTTCTTGAGACATTGATATGTTTACACAGTCATGCCATGGGGACCAAAAATTCAGGTTCCCAAAAGAGTTAACCCCTTAATGATTACAGTCACAAATATTTATTGTATGTTCTATAGTCAAATGAATTACCTCCACTTAATTTAGCACTTCCTTTTATATATCCCATGTGCAGTCCTCCGTATAAGGCACACAGGCCCTAACGCACATTCCAAAGTTCAGTTCCAAAGACTCATCACCCCACCCACCAAGAATATCTTGCTGTTTTTAGTAGTAAGCAATGGCACCATACAGTACGTATGAAAAGGCACATTTGAGGTCCTCTGGGTCACTTTGACCCAGAGGACCACACACACACATGTATGTATATATATATATATATATATATATATATAGAGATACATATGTATGTATATCTATATCTATATGTATATATATATATATATATATATATATATTCACCAGAACCATTAGACCAGGCATGTCCAAACTATTCCACAAAGGCTGGTATGGCTGCAGGTTTTTGTTCCAACTAAGCAGCAGAACACCAGACTGGACTCAACTGGTCAAATGATCTCAGTCTTCAGAGTCCATTGGTCAAACTGGGAACTCTTGGTTGGAACAAAAACCTTCAGCCACACTGGCCCTTTGTGGAATAGTTTAGACATACCTGGATTAGAGTCCAGCGTGCCAGGCTCACTGCACCTTCAGACCCAGGCCAGGCTCACTGCAGCTTCAGACCCAGGCCAGGCTCACTGCAGCTTCAGACCCAGGCCAGGCTCACTGCAGCTTCAGACCCAGACGGAGCTCAGGTTTATCTGTTTTCAACTGCAACGACGCCACCTGGTGGACAACAAC